>JAVIAB010000051.1:98585262-98697762 GCA_032433765.1 Megaustenia siamemsis
CTGCAAGTCTTCTACATGCCTTGTAAAGTTCTATACAGAAACGTCAACACTGCTCCAGTTTGCAGTGTCCAAACTCATCAGGCGTAGAGTCCTAGTCCGGTCACGTGTTCACTCTTCTCCACAATCTTATCCTTGGTTTGCATCTACTTAGTGCATTCAGAAAGTAATACACCACATCGGTTTTCACGGAAATCTCTAATTTAAAAGGAATGATATTTTTATAAAGTATATATTGATACGTCTTATAAATAAACATTGATATTATTCAACATAATCCCCATTCACCTGTACAGCTTTACACCAGGGCGCAACAAATGCATGTATTCCTAGCCTGTACCAGTCTTTGTCTTGATTGTGTAGCCATGTCTTCGCTGCATGCAAAACTCCTTCAACATCTTCAGACCTTCTTCCACGGAGGCCATCTTTAAGTGGAACAATGAGATGGGAATCAGAGGCTGCCAAATCAGGGCTGTATGGCGGATGAGGGAGTACAGTACAACACAATTAATTGATTGCTTCCCTTGTTGCTAGACTTGTGTGGGAGTGCACATTGTCGTGAATGAGAAGCAGGTCTGCTGGATTCATGTGCGGCCGAACTCTGCTAAAAGGTTAATTGAGTTTTTCCAATGTCGACACAATTTCGAGGTGTCCATCAAACTGACCAGTGTTCATCGTGGTTGGGTAAATAAACGTCCATGTTAACTCTATTAACTCCAACTCTCCTTGTATACTGTTTAACCCTCTTAAACACAAGATCTGGTACAAACCAAGTATTCTAACCTTTCTCTTTTCATGACATGCCCGAAGAGTGTAGATTGTTATTTTTCTGATGATTTTTAGGAGCTCTTTTTTGGCCTTGTTGAGAATTTCCACCCTGGTCTTATTTAGCTGTCTAGGGATCTCTCAATTTTTTTTTCATCTGAAAAATCGCATTTCTGTGACCTCTATTCGTCTTTTCGTTTATTTGTCTACTGTCTATGATTAAACAAAATAACTACGATCACTGGAGTCTGTAGAAATGTGGTTTTACAGAAGAATGTTGAGAATACCATGGACAACTAAGAAGAGTAATGAAAATGTTCTGAAAGAGGTCAAAGCAAAAAGAGAGCAAATTTCCAATATTAGGAAGAAAAAACCATCATTTTTTTTGGCTATGTAATCAGAATAGAACAACTGAAATATATTGTATCAACTGAAAAAATTGAGGGACGAAGACATAGAGGGAAGCAAAGAGAGAAAATACCAGACAGCTTAAGAGAATGGCTTGGCAGAAGGTCAACAACAGAAATGATAAAGAACTGTTGAGATCGAAAGTTGTGGCGAGACATGATCACCTACGCCAGTAGGCCCGGTACTTGATGATGTCTATGATTTGCTTCCATATGTCAGAATAATCCGATGCAATAGAAAATTTGTATTCTTCTTCAGAGGAAGGATTCTGAGTAAAATCAATTTATAATTTGGAATTAGAGGAACAATATGAATTTAGCAAAAAAACATTGGGACAAAAGAAGCCATAGTCTGCACGAGGACGTTAATCATGAACTACACAGAAGTAAATAAACAAATATATGCCTGCTTATTAGATTAAACCAAAGCTTTTGATAGAATACACCATAAATAACTTATAGACTGCCCAAAATTTACACATCTATCTAGATGACATGGACATATGACTAATATGTAATTTATACAAGGAGCAAACAGCAATAATAGAGAACTCCACACCTATTGATATAAAGAGAGGAGTAAGGCAAGTCATATCCTATCACCAAGCTTGTTCAATCTATACACTGAGCAAATCTTTAAAAACATCACAGGGATGCCAAGCCTAAACATTAAAGGAAAAAGAATCAATAACCTCAGATATGTTGATGATATTGTTTTACTAGCATAAAATCCTAAAGATCTACAACAATCACTTAATAAAATAAACTTGACAAGCAAAAATATGGATTAGATATGAATATCAAGAAGACTAAAACTATGACCATAAACAAAGATAATACTCAAAACCTACAAGTGGATATCAAATTTGAAGGAATACACATGGAGACAGTTCAGAACTACAACTACCTTGGACATACTATAACCAGTGATGGAAAATGTAAATCTGAGATAAACAAAAGAATAGAAATGGGGAAAAGTAATTTTAATGCCATGAAAAATATACTAACATCAAAACAAATAACACAAGGGCTAAAACTAAGAATAGCAAATTTTATCTTCTAAACATTCATGTATGGTGCAGAAACCTGGACATTAGACAAGAAAACAGAACCGAAAATTGAAGCCTTTGAGATGTGGATTTATAGAAGATTAGGAAGAATTTGGATGGAAAGAAAAGAAAAAAACAAACGATGAAGTCTTAACACAAATACAAATGAAAAGAGAAGTACTAAACATAATTCAAACAAGACAAATGAGATTGTGGGACATGTTAAAAGACACAGCAGCCTGTAGTAAAAGTAATCTTGGAAGGGAACATACAAGTTAAAAGAGGGAGAGGCAGACTAATACTAACATGGACGAGTAACATCAAAAGATCTGACAAGTCAACCTATGACAACCTGCACCTTCAAGGCAAGAGACTGAGTAGAATGGCGCTCCATGGAACCAACCATGCGGAGATGGCACTCAGTGATGATGATGACCTTCTTCCCCATCATTATCACCTCGCAGTGTATATAAGAGTGCGCTTTTCTTCATCAAATCATTTTTATTCATTTTGTTTTCACTGCTTGTCTATTGTTAAGTAGACTTACCAGGTACGCGAACCTGTTGACATCTTTGAGCTTTTTATCAACTAATTTTATGCTGATGTTTAATCTTTCTTTGTAAATATTCATGACTTTTGTTGAATTAATACTCGCATACAAATTGTGAAATACAAAACAAACTGTCTTATTTCGCTGGCACGTTTTGACAAGACATATCATTAGTCTTCTTAGCTGACAATGTACGTCATTTTTGTCATTGAAAACGACATTTAAATAATAAATATCAAATTATAGCTCTATAAATTGTCTTTAAGATTCATCCATATGTAAGGACTAGTTCGAAAAAAAGCCTTAAATAATAACACTACTTCTCTTCACCATATACGCTGAGTGGCTACATAAGAAACCTAATATTTATTGTTAATAACAGTGCATGTACTGTGTATTTTTCTTCTTCTTCTTTCCTTCCTCATCTACCTTTCAGCGTCGAGGGGCGAGTATTTTTTGAGTTAAATAAAATGTAAAAGTATAGAGGCTCCGTCACGCCAAGTGGCGTAAAGGGTTAGTGACCATACATTTTACAGACCTTCAACACATGATTTTTGGGGTAATGTGGTCGGTATTACGCCCGTGTCGCTTTACCCTCACAGAAAAAAAAATCCGGTACCCAATTAAGGCTGGGTGAACCCGGAAGCCGTCGGTTGGGATCGAACCCAACCTCTTATCCTTTGTAGTCCAGTTCAGTAACCACTGAGCTATCGCGGCTCCCTTTTTGAGTTATATCTCCCATCTGATTTGATTACAATTTGCTGACATATTTTAAGTTTGAAAAAGTGGTTTTATAATAGCCCATTTACTGCAGCACAATTTTAGAACAATTATTTGTGGATTCTCATCATTCAAAATTAATGTTCTCATTTTTTAGATCACATTAACAGTATGCAACAGACATGAATTTTATCACATTTATTGAAAAATGTACGACTTATTAAGATGTTAATTGATATTGTTTGCGGTTTACAGATCAGTATAGCTCACATGACGTTAAATAGATGAATTGTGCTATTTTGTTCAACTAACCTTATTTATTAATTTAAAATAAATAAATGAACAATACGTCTTGTAATTATGTTCGTTTGTATGGGAACATCATGATAGTAATCAGTGTCCATTAGGACTCCAAGCTCTAGTTCGAAAACACGGAATGATCTCAACACACTGCAGTAATTATGTACTACAAACCATCCATCAACTCTGCAGTAATTAACAAAATGGTCAATATTTCAGTCAAGGGTAAACTCTATATTTTAAAATTAAACCCGAACAGCGAAATACAACATAATTGTTTCGACTCAATTACTAATGTATATTTTACATTCTCAGTTTTAATATAGAACACGCTTTTGTTTATAGTGAGCCGCGATAGCTCAGTGGTTAGTGAACTGGACTACAAAGAACAGGAGGTAGGATTCCATCCCAGTCGACGGCTTCCGGGTTCACCCAGCCTTAAATGGGTACCGGATCTTTTTTCTGGGAAAGTAAAGCGGCACGGGCGTATTACCGACCACATTTCCCAAAAAAGCATGTGCCGAAGGTGTGTAAAATTTATGATCACTAATACCATATTCACTTTACGCCACTTGGCGTGACGGGGGCACTTTACTTTATTATGCTTTTGTTTATGGTGTGACTAGACAGCCGATTTCTGGTACATCTAATATCGTGGGCGATTGAAAATAAAATATTTTATGTTTCAAATAGGATTCTAGGGGGAGGGGAGAGAGTGGCTGAGAGAGGTAAGACGTCGGTCTCTTGCCTAGAGGGTTCTAAGTTCAATTCCCATCACAGGCGGGGTGAATTTGTCAAACATGGAATCCATGGTTTATTCGTTGTTTTACCTTCCCCTTGTCTCTGGATAATAAGATTGCATGTCTAGACTTCTGGAATATCGGCGGAAAAAGGAGGTCTCGTGTGCATTCTGCGCACGTTAAAAGAACCAGTGGCCTTTTGAAATCGAAAAGAGTAGGCCAAAATGGCCGTTGCCCAAGCGAAATTGACAGGAAAAAATCTATTTAAAAAAAAACGGGAAAATTCTCGATGATATAAAAAAAGAGGAGTAACTCTAAAGTCGAAGTATATCGAGCCGTATGGCGAGGGACAATTTAACATACGGTTGTCGGTGTGATAAGCAGGAGTGATGCTATTCACGCAAAATTCAATCGCTCTGGATACACAACTGATGAATGCAAAGAAACCAAAAAAAATGGAATTTCAATTGACTTTTGAATTTGAGGCTAACAGTCAGACGCAAAATTGTCTAAAATATGCGTCTAGACAAGTAAATTTGAGAGTGCAAGTCACGCATCCCCTAACCTGGTTTTTTTTTCAAATGTATCAAAGGTTTCTCTAACATTTAAAAGATTACAAAAAACGTCTGTTTAAAACGTATACCTTTTTCAAGTAATTATAATGATTTGTTTCTTTGATTACATAACAAATTCCTTAAATAATTTATTTCCGGATTCTATATGCAATTGTCACTCGTGCATTTGAAGACGGCTAGAAAAAACACACAACTTCTTTCGCTGTTATCTATAGTTCTGAATATGGAGCCGCGATAGCTCAGTGGTTAGTGAACTGGACTACCACGGACAAGGGGTAGGGTTCGATCCCAACCGACGGCCTCCGGGTTCACCCAGCCTTAAATGGGTACCTGATTTTTTTCTGGGAAAGTAAAGCAGCACGGGCGTAATACTGACCACATTACCCCAAAAATCATGTGCTGAAGGTCTGTAAAATATAGGGTCACTAACACCATATTTCTCTATACGCCAATTGGCGTGACGGGGGCACCTTACTTTTACTATAGTTCAGAATGACATAAACTGTTGTTGAATGATCTCTATGACCAGTGTTATTCCATTATAACACAGCAAAAACAAAGATCTTCATTCCAACGTTGTGCAACCAATGCCAGTCCTGGAGTCTAGATGTAAGAACGATAAGAAAAATAACCTCTACTGAGATGAAATGTGTCAGACGAATGACAGGAACCAGTCTGCGAGACAAAAAAACTAGGATAAGCCCCCGCCATAGAACGTATAAAGAAATAACAGATACAATGGTTTGGCCACGTGACAAAGCAGAGTGATCAAAACACAACACAACGAGCTCTCAATAAACGTTGCGAGAAAACCAGACCCAATGGTCGACCCCGAAAAAAAATGGATCGATGAAATATCACAAGCACTAGGAAACATAGCAGCAGCAGAAGCGAACAGAAGAACAAAAGACTGCAAATTATATCTCCCCTCGACGCTGAAAGGCAAATGAGGAAGGACAGATGAAGAAGAAGAAAAGCTACAGCTCCAAGATGGAAACTTCGACTGTTTAATATCACGCGGTCAGGGCGCTTCGTGAAATGCGGCAGACAAAACTCCCATTGGATTGTTTACTTCATCATGGAGCAAAATCACTGGAATCTTCACACATACGTTTCTAAAAACCTCTATAGAAACTCTCTACAAACATCACTGCAAACGTCTCTAAAAACATCACCGCAAATTTGCAACAAACAACTTCATGAACTAATTACAATATAAACTTCTCTTCTAACTTCACTATGCACTTCTCTTCAAAAACGCACTCACAGAAACAATGACAAAACATACTCACATAAACAATGACAAAACAAACTCACAGAAACAATTACACAACAAACACACTCACAGAAACAATGATAGAACAAACTCACAGAAACAATGACAAAACACACTCACAGAAACAATGACAAAACAAACTCATAGAAACAATGACAAAACAAACTCACAGAAACAATTACACAACACACTCACAGAAACAATGATAGAACAAACTCACAGAAACAATGACAAAACACACTCACAGAAACAATGACAAAACAAACTCACAGAAACAATTACACAACACACTCACAGAAACAATGACAAAACACACTCACAGAAACAATTACACAACACACTCACAGAAACAATGACAAAACACACTCACAGAAACAATTACACAACACACTCACAGAAACAATGACAAAACACACTCACAGAAATAATGACAAAATACACTCACAGAAACAATTACACAACACACTCACAGAAACAATGACAAAACACACTCACAGAAACAATGACAAAACACACTCACAGAAACAATTACACAACACACTCACAGAAACAATGATAGAACAAACTCACAGAAACAATGACAAAACACACTCACAGAAACAATGACAAAACACTCTCACAGAAACAATGACAAAACAAACTCACAGAAAAGAGAAACATGTTCATGTTAACACCCCCAATAACGTCCACACTGCATAGCTCGGCTAGATGATGTCTAAAAAGAGCATTACTTTAGTAACACAAACGAATGTGACTGCAGTTCACAAGGAAATTAAATTGTGAAATTCAACAGTTAATTTCTTATTTAGATTTTTCTTCCCCACGATTACTGAACAAATGAGAGTGCATGTGTGTGTTGATGAATATTTGTGTGTTCCTTTACAATCATTACTGTTTAATGTGTGTATGTGTGTGCTGAACACATAAAGATTATGACTGTCCACACCAGCAACTAACTTAAAAAAGAAACAAGAAATTTGATTGCGAAGGTTTTATTTTCTTCTTTTCTTTTTGCCATTAATTTGATATAGTCGGTTTCAACCAAAAGATCTTTATTGAGTGTTGAATGAACAAAAAATGGATCAATAGAACTACCGCAATCATTCAGATGAATGTTAATGTTAAAACAAGACAATACAAAATACATAATAGGAAATCTACATACCCGTAAAGAACTTTAAAAGAATATGCAATCAAAAGAAGAAAAAGAAATTAGTCTGTTAATGAAACAGTCAACACTAGTGAAACTAATATTAGTAGTTAAACATACAAACTATTACACGGCGGAGATCGTTTGCTAAGAACGTCAAAATGTGCTCAGTTAACGCCCCATAGTTAAACTAATGAGAGAATATCCAACTAAAAAGCCGTGTTGGAGGTCCTGGTGTCGTTTTCATCTAAGAGAAGGGAAGCGCTGATACAAACCACAAATAATTCGTTATTCTGGTAAAGCTTCTTCAAAAGGAGAAACAACTCTGGCTACAAACAGTTGCTGTCTTGCAAAAAAGTCAAGGAACGAACGTAGGTGCTGAAAACGAAAAACTGGACTATAAGGCGTTAAGCACAGTACAACACTATTCATTAATAAGCGTTTAAGGAAGCAACCTATGAAGATATGAGCGCTGGATAGTAATTAAATGGAAATTACCATCCAAATGAAAAAAAAATGAAAATTCGAGTGAGAATTAATCATCATCATCGTGCCTGCTGGCGTAGATAATCATGCTTATCCACAACTTTTGATGTCGACAGTTATTTATCAATTCTGTTGTTGAGCTTCTGCTGTCTCTTAAGCTGTCTGGTATCTTTTCTCTTTGCTTTCCTCTGTCTCTTCGTCCCTCAATTTTCCCAGTTATCACAATATATTCCAGCTGTTCTCTTCTCTTTACATTGAAACAAATAATGATTGCTTTTTACTAATATTGGAAACTAGCTGCCTTTTTTGCATTGACCTTTTTCAGAACGTTTTCATTACTCTTCTTAGCTGCCCATGGTATTCTCAACATTCTTCTGTAAAACCACATTTCTACAGCCTCCAGACAGTCTTAATCATAGTCTCACTGTTCTTTACATTAAGAATGACTACATAAAATTCACAATAGCCTTCAAGTCCTTAACGTTAACTAAGCCTATTTAGGCAGAGTAATGTTGGATGTCAGAGTCAGTATATTTTAGAGTGCTGCAAATTGGAAAGCTGCAACTGAGCTGGTTAGAATATAAATAGAAATTAAACGTTCAGAGATTTGTAAGAGGTTTATCTCTAGACAACCGACAGTCAAGTGAAAATGGAAGCGACGAGGATTAATTATAGAGTGCAGAGAGTGGGAGATAGGTTCAAAGTGATACAGCAAGCACTCAATCACTGTCTGCTTGTTACTGACCACAATTGTGCCGTTTGGCGATCGTAGTTGGAAGCAATTTTGGGCTGGATAGATGTTGGGTTCATGGATGGATTCCGTCAGAGTTATAGAGATGATTGTTTAAAATATAGGAGGAATTTCAGTTTATTTAGTTTGGTATTAGGAAATAGAGAAAGAAGAGATGTAGAGCTGGGTGTACACAAATGTAGAAATGTGAGATGTGGAGCTTGGTAGTTGATAATAGAGGAAATATAAATGTGGAGTTGTGTTTACAATAGCGGTATTCGCGTTATGGTGTTGTGTGTTTGAAAACAGGAGAACTAAGGTTTTTAAGATCTTTCAAAATAAATGGGAGCCGCAATAGCTCAGTGTTTAGTGAACATGACTACAAAGGACAAGAGTCGGGTTCGATCATGATCGACGGCTTCCGGGTTCACCCAGCCGTAGCTGAGTACCAGATTTGTTTTGGGAAAGTAAAACGGCACGGGCGTAATACCGACCTTATAAACCCAAATCATGTGCCGAAGGTCTGTAAAAATTATGGTCACTAACACCATATACCATATATGCCACTTGGCGTGACAGGGCTCGCTACTTGTTTACTTACTTTCAAAATTGAGAACTGCGCATTAAAACAATCGTATCTGTTTTGTGGTTTTGTACCGGACAATGTTAAACAGAAATATATAAGATAAACCATCAAATGATATTAAGCAGCTAAACCTATCGGGCGACGAGACAAACTACGACGTTTAGACAAAAGGCTTCATAAGGTACAAGAGAAATGAAATTTATACCAAAAATAAAACATGCACTATAGGGAAAGTACTACTCTGAAAATCAAATGTAAATAAAAGTCAAACATTGATCTCAAAATTGAAAATGGCGCATTAGGAACAGTGGCCAGGATTTAACGTGTCTTTTGGTCACGTGATAGATAGTCAATATGGCGGCACGATTTGGATGGTCGAAGATGAGAAACATAGTGACATAGTAGAAGTGGCTCATGAGATGGATAAAAGGAGGGAGTGGAAGAGGAAGCTAGTTACAAAATAAAAAGGAAAAGAATGTAATTAATTCTCCCGGATGGAGAGTTCCACAACGGACTATGAGTCTGTTCTCCAAAGCGAACCTACTGTGGGTGTCAGAGGAGCAAGAGACAATTCCAGTAACGCGGAAACAGAAATAAACAAAAAGACAGAAATTACAAAATCATTTTTAAATGAAACAATTTTATACCATACTGGACTATTGTTAATAAGGAACACAAATAAGTTTCATATATATATAACAACACACTTGATTAAGTCTGACTGCCTTTGGGCTGAATTAAACCCTTACTTTACAGTAGACATGACATTGCTGTAATAGACTGCTCACACAAAGTTGAGATAAATAACAACCACCGACCACACACACAAATCACTAGCAACAACAACAGAATAAACAAAGCATCAAACATCAACATATACGGTATATACAATAGAAAGATGTGCAACCTTTCAAAGAAATGGATAATGGCAGAGGTCAGATATTACAATAAGTAGACACTGGAGTTAAATGAGAACAAAGTGAATGGGCATAAAAATAATAAGCTTTCTATCACGGAAAATAAATCGACGTGCCATAGTAGTGGGTCACTGATGAGGGAACACAGCCGCTTGTTATGACTGAATAGCTCCGTTATAGAATAACAGCCTCGTTCATGTGAAGAACAGATATTGTTTGACGATGAGGCTGACTTTGAAGCTTTAGTTGTTCGTTCCTGCGTCTCACGCATAACATAATTAGCACACAATAATTACAGGATATAAACAACATATATAGAAAAAGTCGACATATGACCAATTTTTGTAAATCTATACACAGCAGCAATTGCAAACTGAAAACATCGGTATGTAACACAGATCACTTTTAAATCAGAAGAGAAATAAGCAAGGGCCTAATTTTTTTCTAAATAGTTAATTACTTACATTGATCACATGTTTATTTAGCTCGTCACAGGCGATGAGGACTCAATAACAAAAGATGTTATGCTAAAATCGGATGCATTTGGCCGAAAGGTGCAGATATCGCGACTGGCCGCAAACAACACCAAGGAAGTTCGTATTATCAACGTCTGCTAGCGGTGGACAATGGAGAGAAGTGGGAATTGTCGAAAACATAAGCAATAGGTTAATTTTACTATATGACCACATCGATCGTGGCGCTCATGACAATAGGTCATGAGGTCAATGATTCGTTTTTAAAGGAGTCTGTTTTTCATTTCATGACACTGAGCGATATTCATTACCGAGAATAAGTCAAGGGCACTGCTAATTCTGGGAACCGCGATAGCTCAGTGGTTAGTGAACTGGACTACAAAGGACAGCGGTAGGGTTCGAACCCAACCGATGGCTTCCGGTTCACCCAGCCTTTAATGGGTACCGGACTTTTTCTGGGAAAGTAAAGCGGCACGGGCGTAATACCGACCACATTACTCCAAAAACCATGTGCCGAAGGTTTGTAAAATTTATGGTCACAAACACCATATTCCCTATACGCCACTGGGGTACTTTACTTTTTACTTTTTTTACTGCTAATTCTGCTGCTGTCTGGACTCGGCAACAGCTCACAACAGGAACCAGTTGTGGTGTAGTCCATAATATGTCGCTTGCTTAATTTGCTTAGAAAACTGTGGTATGGAGTAATTAGTTAGCTTGTCTGAGGGATAATAAACCTGGGTCAGTCCTCATCGATGGCTTTTACTCCAACGCTCACCCACCTTCAACAGGTTCAATACTTTCGTCATGGGAAGGTGTCGTCATTGCTAGTGCCAGGCACATCAACAAGAACCGTGTGGGTGGTACAAACACATCATTACTAGTGCCAGGCACATCAACAAGAACCGTGTGGGTGGTAGAAACACGTCATTGCTAGTGCCAGGCACATCAACAAGAACCGTGTGGGTGGTAGAAACACATCATTACTAGTGCCAGGCACATCAACAAGAACCGTGTGGGTGGTAGAAATACGTTATTGCTAGTGCCAGGCACATCAACAAGAACCGTGTGGGTGGTAGAAACACGTTATTGCTAATGCTGAGAACATCAACAAGAACCGTGTGGGTGGTAGAAACACATCATTACTAGTGCCAGGCACATCAACAAGAACCGTGTGGGTGGTAGAAATACGTTATTGCTAGTGCCAGGCACATCAACAAGAACCGTGTGGGTGGTAGAAACACGTTATTGCTAATGCTGAGCACATCAACAAGAACCGTGTGGGTGGTAGAAACACATCATTACTAGTGCCAGGCACATCAACAAGAACCGTGTGGGTGGTAGAAATACGTTATTGCTAGTGCCAGGCACATCAACAAGAACCGTGTGGGTGGTAGAAACACGTTATTGCTAATGCTGAGCACATCAACAAGAACCGTGTGGGTGGTAGAAACACGTTATTGCTAGTGTCGAGCACATCAACAAGAACCGTGAGGGTGGTAGAAACACGTTATTGCTAGTGCCGAGCACATCACCAAGAACCGTGTGGGTGGTAGAAACACGTTAATGCTAGTGCCAGGCACATCAACAAGAACCGTGTGGGTGGTAGAAACACGTTATTGCTAGTGCAAGGCACATCAACAAGAACCGCGTGGGTGGTAGAAACACGTTATTGCTAGTGCCAGGCACATCAACAAGAACCGTGTGGGTGGTAGAAACAACGTTATTGCTAGTGCCAGGCACATCAACAAGAACCGTGTGGGTGGTAGAAACACGTTATTGCTAGTGCCAGGCACATCAACAAGAACCGTGTGGGTGGTAGAAGCAACGTTATTGCTAGTGCCAGGCACATCAACAAGAACCGTGTAGGTGGTAGAAATACGTCGTTGCTAGTGCCAGGCACATCAACAAGAACCGTGAGGGTGGTAGAAACACGTTATTGCTAGTGCCAGGCACATCAACAAGAACCGAGTGGGTGGTAGAAACACGTTATTGCTAGTGCCAGGCACATCAACAAGAACCGAGCGGGTGGTAGAAACACGTTATTGCTAGTGCCAGGCACATCAACAAGAACCGAGTGGGTGGTAGAAACACGTTATTGCTAGTGCCAGGCACATCAACAAGAACCGAGTGGGTGGTAGAAACACGTTATTGCTAGTGCCAGGCACATCAACAAGAACCGAGTGGGTGGTAGAAACACGTTATTGCTAGTGTCGAGCACATCAACAAGAACCGTGTTGGTGGTAGAAACAACGTTATTGCTAGTACCGAGCACATCAACAAGAACCGAGTGGGTGGTAGAAACACGTTATTGCTAGTGCCAGGCACATCAACAAGAACCGTGTGGGTGGTAGAAGCAACGTTATTGCTAGTGTCAGGAACATAAACAAGAACCGAGTGGGAGGTAGAAACACGTTATTGCTAGTGCCAGGCACATCAACAAGAACCGTGTGGGTGGTAGAAGCAACGTTATTGCTAGTGCCGAGCACATCAACAAGAACCGTGTGGGTGGTAGAAACACGTTATTGCTAGTGCTGAGCACATCAACAAGAACCGTGTGGGTGGTAGAAACACGTTATTGCTAGTGCCAGGCACATCAACAAGAACCGTGTGGGTGGTAGAAACACGTTATTGCTAGTGCTGAGCACATAAACAAGAACCGTGTGAGTGGTAGAAATACGTCATTGCTAGTGCCAAGCACATCAACAAGAACCGTGTGGGTGGTAGAAACACGTTATTGCCAGTGCCGAGCACATCACCAAGAACCGTGTGGGTGGTATAAACACGTTATTGCTAGTGCCGAGAACATCAACAAGAACCGTGTGGGTGGTAGAAACACGTTATTGCTAGTGCCGAGAACATTAACAAGAACCGTGTGGGTGGTAGAAACACGTTATTGCTAGTGCTGAGCACATCAACAAGAACCGAGTTGGTGGTAGAAACACGTTATTGCTAGTGCTGAGCACATCAACAAGAACCGTGTGGGTGGTAGAAACACGTTATTGCTAGTGCCGAGCAGATCAACAAGAACAGTGCGGGGGGTGAAACACGTCATTGCTAGTGCCGAGCATATCACCAAGAACCGTGTGGGGGGGGGGGGGTAGAAACACGTCATGCTAGTGCCGAGCACATCACCAAGAACCGTGTGGGTGGTAGAAACACGTCATTGTTAGTGCCGAGCACATCAACAAGAACCGTGCGGGTGGTATAAACACGTTATTGCTAGTGCCGAGCACATGAATAAAAACCGTGCAGGTGGTAGAAAAACGGCATTGCTAGTTCCGAGCACATCACCAAGAACCGTGTGGGTGGTAGAAACACGTCATTGTTAGTGCCGAGCACATCAACAAGAACCGTATGGGTGGTAGAAACACGTCATTGCTAGTGCCGAGCACTTTAACAAGAACCGTGTGAGTGGTAGAAATACGTCATTGCTAGTGCCAAGCACATCAACAAGAACCGTGTGGGTGGTAGAAACACGTTATTGCTAGTGCCGAGCACATCACCAAGAACCGTGTGGGTGGTAGAAACACGTTATTGCTAGTGCCGAGCACATCAACAAGAACCGTGTGGGTGGTAGAAATACGTCATTGCTAGTGCCAAGCACATCAACAAGAACCGTGTGGGTGGTAGAAACACGTTATTGCTAGTGCCGAGCACATCACCAAGAACCGTGTGGGTGGTATAAACACGTCATTGCTAGTGCCGAGCACATCAACAAGAACCGTGTGAGTGGTAGAAACACGTCATTGCTAGTGCCAAGCACAGCACCAATAACCATGTGGGTTTTAGAAACACGTCATTGCTAGTGCCGAGCACATCAACAAGAACCGTGTGGGTGGTAGAAACACGTCACTGCTAGTGCCGAGCACATCAACAAGAACCGTGTGGGTGGCAGAAACACGTCCATTGCTAGTGCCGAGCACATCACCAAGAACCGTGTGGGTGGTAGAAACACGTTGTTGCTAGTGCTGAGCACATCAGCAAGAAAAGTGTGGGTGGTAGAAACACGTCATTGCTAGTGCCGCGCACATCACCAAGAACTGTGGGTGGTAGAAACACGTCATTGCTAGTGCCGAGCACATCACCAAGAACCGTGTGGGTGGTAGAAACACGTTATTGCTAGTGCCGAGCACATCACCAAGAACAGTGTGGGTGGTAGAAACACGCCATTGCTAGTGCCGAGCACATCAACACGAACCGTGCGGGGGCGTGGTAGGGGTTAGAAACACGTTATTGCTTTACCGCCGCAATTGAGGCATGATGGGTTAATTTGATTGATTAAAACACTGAACTACCATTTATTACTGTAATCTAAAGTAGAGCAAGAAATGATACAAGAAATAGTACAAGAAATGATAGACGAAATGATACAAGAAATGATACAAGAAATGATAAAAAAAATAGTACAAGATAGACATAATAGAAGAAAAAAAACAAAATGAAAGGTCCCAGTTTGAATAGTAAGAAAACAGAAGTAACGATGATATCGAAGAAACAACCATCACTAGCATGCAGCATAAAAATAAACGAGACAAATGAAAAAAAATGCAACTCGTCAAATTCTTGGGCACAATAATATCAGATAGGAGATGCACTACTGATATAAAAAGTAGCTGAGGTCAAAATACAATCTCAGAAAATGAAAAATATATTATGCAAGAAATCTATGTCAACAGAAGTGAGAAAGAGTGTTCATCGGTACTATATAGAGCCAAATCTCACCTATGGAAGCAAATCATGGACATTAAACAAACAAATGAAAGGACGATTATAGGCCACAGAGAAAGGGATTTCTCAGAAGAATGTTGAAAGTTCCCTGAACAGCTAAAAATACCAGCGAGGAAATTCTCAAATAGGCCAACACTAAAAGGGAGCTCCTGTAAAACATCAGAAAAAAAAACAATCAACATTTTTCAGGCACACCATGAGAAGAAGAAGGTTGGAATACTTGGTTACAACTGGTAAAGTACAGGGAAAGAGAGATCGCGGACGACAAAGAGAGAAACCACTAAATAGCTTGGTATCATGACATGGGAAACAGTCAACAACAGAAATTGATACGATGCACTGTGAATAGAAGACTGTTGAAGGACATGATCGCCTACCCCAACTGGTATGGCATATGATGATGATGAACCTAAAGTTATAAATTACTGTATTTTCCTTATGACTCTCCACAACGTACAAGATATAACATAAAATTAAATCTTCTCGCAGGATTCTAATGGTCAACATCAACTCTTTCCGAACTTTTACAATCTTCATTCCATAAACAGAAAAGAACCATAATCCTCTATTCTGTACAACAGTTGATTCGTTAATCTCTTCTTCGGTGACGCCGTCAAACCATCCATCAATTATCTTTGGTGCATATTTTTATCTCTTCGCTCTTCAACTTTTCCTGTTGTCGCTAATTATTCTAAACCGCCTCTTCTTTACAAATGCCTAAAAAAATATAGACTACCTTTCCTAATTTATTTTTACAATCCTCCTCTCTTCATCTGCTTCATTTTGTGCGTTTTAATTTTTATTTATTTATGTTTTTGTGATGTCCACGGTAGCTTCAGAATAGTTCTAAAATATTAGATCTCAACTGATTTTATCAGGTGCTGTAATCAGCAGGCGCAGAGAAATAAAGATACCATTACTATTCGTAATAATCTGGTCTTTGCTATTAAAGGCATGTGTTTATTCTTCTTCTTCTTCTTCCTCTTCTCCTTCTACTTTTTCTTCTTCTTTCTTTCCTCATTTACTTTCAGCGTTGATAGGAGATATAATTTGCGGTCTTTCACTCTTCTGTCGGCCTCTGTTTCATTGAGAGGTGAGAGATGTGATGTTTCATAAAGTTTCTAATACTCCATTAGTCCACCATTTTTGATGTGGAGCTTTAAGTTTGGTGTTCTCTTTTTTAAAGGCTCTTTGTGTTGTGTTTCGATTTTTTCTGCCTTATCACGTGATAAAACTGTTTTATTTGCTATTTCTTTATGCATTCAATGGCGGCAATTATTCCTAATTTTTTTCTTCAATTCTTGATTTCTGATCTTATCTCTCAGGAAGAAGAGAGATTTACTTACCCTTCATATATGGTTGAGTGTTGTCGTAGATGCGACTGCATGTGAAATTCAAGCTGATACTTCTATATCTGATCGTCAGGTCGGGTAAATTTACCTGTTACCTTATGCAGTAAACTGTACAACCTGTGGCTGCTCTGCTGCCTTGCAGGTAAGCTCGGGAGAATAAAAGTCTAAGGGAGGGTACCCCGGAGTAGAACAACCCCACTGCTTGTGGGTGAGACATTTTAGTCAAAGGCTAGCGGAGCCAATCGTAGACAAACCGACGGAAGGCAACATAAAACCACCGTCGTAACTTCTTAGTACAATCATAAACTAATGGATGCCACTAACATATGGCTGTGAATCATGGACAATAGGACAAAAGACAAGAAAATCACTGGAGGCTGTAGAAATGTGGTTATACAGAAGAATGTTGAGAATACCATGGGCAGCTAAGAAGAGTAATGAAAGCGTTCTGAAAGAGGCCAAAGCAAAAAGAGAGCTAATTTCCAATATTAGGGAGAAACAATCATCATTTTTTTTGACCACGTAATGAGAAGAGAACAGCTGGAATATATCGTAATAACTGGGAAAATTGAGGGACGAAAAGATCGAGGGAAGCAACGAGAAAAAATACCAGACAGCTTAAGAGAATGGCTTGAAAGAAGGTCAACAACAGAAATGATAAATAACTGTCAAGATCGAAAGTTATGGAGAGACATGATCACCTACGCCAGTAGGCCCGGTACTTGATGATGATGATGACTTCTGTTTCTCAAGCTTTCTATAAGCCAGTGACAACAGAGCCAAGATGTCTGGAATGTAATCTACTTATGCATTTCTTTTCAAATGCATGGAGCCACTCGTCAAGTGCCTGAGCTGACTTCCAACTAATAGCATACTTATATTAGAACTGATAGTTCAAGCAAAGACAGCATTCCAAAGAGTGATAACGATAATATGAAATCCATTGTTCGTAAAAAAAAATAAGAAAACGTTTCTTCAGTATTATATGAAACCAATCCTAACGTATGGATGTGAATCACGGACAACAAGACAACATACTCGTAACTATTTGAGGACACACAAATGTATGTTTTTACAGAAGTATGTTGAGAATATCAAGGACAGTAAAAACGTACAGATGAATGTTGTGAATATCAAGGACAGCTACAATTTACAGAAGAATGCTGAGAACATCAAGGACAGCTACAATTTACAGAAGAATGTTGAGAATATCAAGGACAACTAAAATGTGTAACTTCCACAAGTGGCCAAATCAAAAGAAAAAGCCAATACACAGCATCAGAAGAAACAATTTGTCTTGCTTCGCAATGTGAAAAGAACAATAAGAATATACAGTGACAACTGGAAGAAGAAGAAGAGAAGAAGAAGAAGAGAGAGAGAGGGAGGGAGAGAGAGAGTGTGTGTGTGTGTGAGAAGATACCAGACAGTTTAAGAGAGTGGTTTGTTAGAAAATCAACAACAGATGTTGAGGTATATAGTTGTGGAGAGGCATGATCACCCACGAACAGAAGGGATTCTACTTTATAATGATGACGATGTCAGTTCCGGTACTACTCCAAAGTTAACCACATCAGTTTCGTATATTTTGTTTGGCGGTTGTTTAGGTCTGTTTACAAAATTTCGGCTTTAGGAAAGCTATGACATAAGTAATTTTTAAAAAATCCTATATCGGGTAATTATGAAATTATGGCTAAGTAACATAACGACCTCTACTAGGCTTACAATCTTACATGTGTATGGGCAGTCATATAGACAAAGAGGGAGGAACAGAGAATGATACCAAAATAAGGATATCAAAAGCAAGAGGAGCATTCGTTTCCCTGGGAAACATAATGGAAGTCCACAGAAATTAGGTTAAATATAAAAATTAAAACTTTCAACTCCAATATTAAGTCAGTATTATTATATGGCTGTGAAACATGGAAAACAACAAAAATGATAATCATGAAGATACAGACCTTCATTAATGGATGCTTGCGCAGGATAAAAGGATGAAAATGGCAGGACAAAATCACTAACATAGAATTATAGAAATGTACCAGTCAAATACCAGTGGATAAAGAGATACAGCGAAGACGGTGGCGCTGGATAGGTTACACACTGAGTAAGCCAACTGATAATTTTACACAACATGCCCTTTTTTGAAACCCCCCCCCCAAAAAAAAAAAAAAAGACAAAGAGAAAGACAATGATATTCTTGAAGAATACAGATGGAAGCATAGATGAAGATGGGGAAGACATGGAATGATCTTAAAAAAATGACAAGAAACAGAAAGAGTTGGAAAGAGTTTGTTGAAGACCTATACTCCACAGGGAGCTGAAAAGGTAAAAGAAGAGGAATTTAACGCACTCTTGGTCTAAATACTCAACGAGAATCACGTCTTCATTGAACTGACAGTGGTCATCAACTATTCAATAGATATACCATAACAAACACTGAACTTCAAATTAGCAAAAGCGTGTCTCTTCGGTTAGTCAAACATCATTAAAATATATATTTCCTTGTTCCTTCATTTAACATACTTTCAGAGACTACGGCCTTCAGCTTTAGATATTGACTTTTCATTCTAATTAATGATCGTGTACAAGAGATAATGACCTCCCGAGAGAGATTAATACTTTCAAAGTGAGATTAGCACTTTTTTATGTGTGGGATTATTGTTATTATAGAAGACACATTGTTTAAATAGTCTGAGAAAGACAGCAAATGTGAAAACTGTTGGATGCTTCTAGAATGTTATGCAAAATGAAAAAAATTAATTAGCTTTGTGACATTAAAAGTCAAATGCTCTGTCCAACATCAATAAACGTTGGCATAAATTTCACTTGTTTGATAATACGAGGACCGCGCGTGCTCTAGCACTCAAAAGATGAGAACAAAAAATGGTGCACAATCGCAAACTGAATGCAGGCCATAGGTGTGGCGACTAAAGATAGATGGCAGTGGAGTGTGTAGAACTGCATAGTGAACATAGGTCGTTAGTGGCGACTACAGAATATAGGTAGATACAGTTATATAGTACAGAACTGCATAGTGAACATAGGTCGTTAGTGGCGACTACAGAATATAGGTAGATACAGTTATATAGTACAGAACTGCATAGTGAGCATAGGTCGTTAGTGGCGACTACAGAATATAGATAGATGCAATTATATAGTACAGAAATGTTTAGTGAACATAGGTCGTTAGTGGCGACTACTGAATATAGATAGATACAGTTATATAGTACAGAACTGCATAGTGAACATAGGTCGTTAGTGGCGACTACATATAGCTGCAATTATATAGTACAGAACTGCATAGTGAACATAGGTCGTTAGTGGCGACTACATATAGATGCAATTATATAGTACAGAACTGCATAGTGAACATAGATCGTTAGTGGCGACTACTGAATATAGATAGATGCAAGTATATAGTACAGAACTGCATAGTGAACATAGGTCGTTAGTGGCGACTACAGAATATAGATAGATGCAAGTATATAGTACAGAACTGCATAGTGAACATAGGTCGTTAGTGGCGACTACTGAATATAGATAGATGCAAGTATATAGTACAGAACTGCATAGTGAACATAGGTCGTTAGTGGCGACTACATATAGATGTAATTATACAGTACAGAACTGCACAGTGAACATAGGTCGTTAGTGGCGACTACATATAGATGTAATTATATAGTACAGAACTGCACAGTGAACATAGGTCGTTAGTGGCGACTACATATAGATGTAATTATATAGTACAGAACTGCACAGTGAACATAGGTCGTTAGTGGCGACTACATATAGATGTAATTATATAGTACAGAACTGCATAGTGAACATAGGTCGTTAGTGGCGACTACATATAGATGTAATTATATAGTACAGAACTGCATAGTGAACATAGGTCGTTAGTGGCGACTACTGAATATAGATTTATGCAAGTATATAGTACAACTTTGCAAACTAAACACTCGTCGTAGGTGTGTCAACTAAACAGATGAGGGTTCATATTACAGAACTGCAAACAAAAAATAGGCAGTAATTGAGGACTAAAGTTCATCATAATGTGCCACACCGGTTGACGTTAATGATCGTGTCTTTCACGTTTCTCTATCCAGAGTGCATCTCATCAGTGCCATGACACCAAGCTTTCTAGTATATTCTCTCTTCGTCCATCACATTTCTTGTACTCTATTTTGCCAGTTGTAACCAAGTATACCAACTTTCCTCTTCTTATGTTGTGCCATTAAACTGTCGATTTTTTATTTCTCTTGTTTTTAGGATGCCTCTTTTTGTCTTGTCCTTTTGAGAATTTCCTGGCTGGTCTTCATAGCTGTTAAGGCACTCAAGATTCTACTGAGAAATCTCATCACTATGGCCTTGAAAATAATCTTTGCATTTGTTTACTCTACATGATTCGCTTTCATAAGTTAATTTTGGCTCTATACAGCACCGATGAATTTTCCTTCTCTCTACTATTGACATTAGCTTGCTAAACAAGAAATTTTTCATTTTCTGAAATGCTATTTTGACCTGTGCTATTCTGTTTTTTTTTATTTCTGTGGTGCATTCTGTGGTGTCTGGTATTGTTATTGTGCCCAAGTATTTGAATCTCTGCACATGTTTCAGATTTGTTTGGTGTTTGCATGTTGCATGGTGGTGATGGTTGCTTCTTTGATATAACAGTTGCTTCTGTTTTCTTACTGTTTAGGGTGAGAACTTCCTTGTTGCTTTCTTTCCCTATCATGTCTATCATTTCTTGTAATTCATTCTCCGTCTATGATATTAAAACTATGCCATGCGCATATCGCATTTTGTTTACTTTTTATTGTTGACTTTTAATTCCTTTTTTTGTGTGTGTCTACTATTGATCTCATTACATTTTCACTGTCAAGTGAGAATAAATTCACCGACAGAACAAAACCTTTCTCGACTGCTTGATTTATATACTGGAACTGCCATAAAGAGAGATGAGAATAAATAATATTTCTAATTTCGGTGTAAAATTAACAGAATATTAGTAATCTTTAAATGGTTTGATAAATAATAAATCGTTAAATGTTTAGAGACTGATAAGGCGATGTGAAATAGTCACTCAACACAAAACAAAAGGATTTCAGCGACGGTAAAACTGTATAGTCCAAACGGTAAGAACTTCGCTTGTGAAGTGGCGAGTCAGAAAAGAAATAAAAAATCGCCATGAGACAATGTCTTGACACTTAACAATAATATTGTTACATGGGAATGAACATCTTTTGGATCTCCTACGACAGAAAGACCAATACACTACACAACGAGCCCTCATTAAATTCAATGAGAACACCAGACCCCAGAGCCGACCAAGAAAAAGATCGACTCATGGAATATTAGAAACACTAATAAACATAACAGCAGAAGGGCCAACAGAAGAACAGACTACCACAATCTGTATCTCTTCTCGACGCTGACAGGCCAATTAGGAAGGCAAGAAAATACATCTCTTTATGTAACAGTATAGCACCCTAAAGTAGCGAATGATAGGACGAAAGTGCATAGAAAAGATATACATACATTAAGAGCGTTCTAGACAGTGATACTGTAATAGTATTCAGATGGCAAAACAGGAGGACAGAAATATATATTGAAAGATACGGCTTTCAGTCGTAAATGTTCTCATAAAGAAGGTATGGTTATGGAAGGCCTCGGTATCACTGCAAACGAATTAAATTCCGTAATTACTCAACCGCCCGTGCCAGTGGAATCAACCGAATTACTATTCCATCTCCCAAACAAAGAAAGGTAGCTGTAATCACCATCGTAGCAGTCGCAGCACACGCCAAAAGACATAAGGCGAAACCGCACAGAAAGTGAGCACAACCGTCTGTTCCCTGCCATACGATATCAGCATTCATTGTAAACAATCAGAATATCGAAACACGATCAAAACGGATGAAAAGCACAGCTCACAGCGCGCACAGAGCATTTAACTCAGTAGCTCCTGCAACAAGCCGGACTTGAAATATGAGGAAACTGCAACAAGGAACACTTTTCAGACGCAGCCTTTAATGGTTCCTGCCGTCTATCCACCATATTGACTGGAAGTTCCCGTCCTCCTGAAAATGATGATCGTTATTTTAAAAAAAATGTATAGCGCTTGATGATGTTAGGACATCGTTTTTAACTGAAAATCCCAACATATGAAACACTTTTAGTCATCGGATTATCCTCGTTGCACATTAAAAAAAAACAGACCGTAAGATCTACCTGTAATGTGAAGCCGAATTTGTGAAATTATAGACCAGTTCACATGTCTACCCTCTATCTCATAGTAGCCCTCTTGAATCTAGACAACATCCCTCCTGACCAATATGAAATTCCGGGAGTCACCCCGCAGCTGCAAAGTCATGAACAAAGCTTCGTCATTTCGCCTTTCATCATTAGCGTACGGCTGGTCTAGGGATATACAATCAGCCATTATGGTGACGTAGTACACAAACAATGGCTACGCCCATAAATTATTCTAGTGAATGCAGCCAACAATGCAAGAAACACAGCGCAAGATCCCTAAAACTTCGGTTGACTTAGCAGAACAGTGCATATTAATGAGTTTTAACATGTAAATAATTGCCGCCAAACAATTCCAACGACGGCCTTTGAACAGCACTCAATGCGTTGACGTAAACTGCATATCAACTCTAGACGGGGGAAGGTGGCATTCACAACACTTGACTTGTCAAAGAGGAATATTGTCCAGTATACGACTCCCATCATCGGCGCAAATTTTTTAAGTGGAACATCAGATTGACTTTGACGCAGAAAATTGCATTGGAGAGCCGAAATTAATCAGTCCGCAAATGCAATTCACACAGCGGTCGAGAGAACATGAATTCATTCCACCATCTTGGAAACGGAAGTCCCCATAACGAAGTATACAAAAGCAGCAGTACAGTAGGAATCGACAGAGAGAATGATATCTGCTTAGAAGAACGCGTGGGAATTGACGTGCAATCATGACTGTCCCTTAAGATATGTCACAGGTCAAGAGATCAATACTGGATAATAAATCAAAACTGAGGAGGGAAGCAGGCAAGGTGTAAGAAATGTAAACCCATGTAATTATCACTCATGGAAAACATGCACTTCAATTATTTCGAGAGTAGAAGGGTTAATTAGAAGTCAAGATGACATCATGCTTTCCAAGTTTTGCCACAAAATGTATTCAGAGTTTAACTTTGTTTCTTGCCATTTGTTGAACCGACCACTGCTTGTCGTTCTGTAACTAAATATGCAAATGAAATGCGAGTATTTAACGAAATGTATCGACTGAAACGAGAGAAGAGAGAGAGAGAGAGAGAGAGAGAGAGAGAGAAAGAAAGAGAGAGAGAGAGAGAGAGAGAGAGAGAGAAAGAGAACTTAAATTCTAGAAGCAGAGGAGTCATGTTAAACATGAACTCCTAATTATACCAGTAAAGTTAGGTGTTGTGAAACAGTTATAGAACTTAGATAAATCAGTTAAAAGAAATATTCTAAAAGTTAGACTTACAGGACTTACACTCCTTGTGTTTTAGTTAGATAAAGTGTATATCCGTTTTGATCCTGTTTCGATATCCCGCTTGTTTACGATGAATGATGATATAGTTTGACAGGGAACAGTTGGCTGTGTTCACTTTCTGCGCGGTTTCGTCTTATTGCTTTTGGCGTGTGCTGAGACTGCTACGATGGGGACTACAGTTACCTTTCTTTGTTTGGGAGATGTGTTAGTAATTCGGATGATTCCACTGGCAAGGGCGGTTGAGCAATTATGGATTTTAATTCGTTTGCAGTGATAACGAGGCCTTCCATAACCAATAACCAATATCAAGTGATTCCTGTGATTGTTTTCAACGACATCAATTAGACACAGGATGACTTTATCTAGAACAATTCAAGCCGAGTTATATTATCAGCTAAGTCTTGGCTCAGTAGTCATTAACTGTACTAATAATAAAACGGAACCACTGGGTCATAGATGACTCAAATATACTGACCTAACTGGTCATCGCAAAATCAATTACTCTTGTTAAATAGACACATTAATACCTTTGGTGTTTGATTTGTGTCTCCTAGACTAGTAGTCAGGACAATAAAGATTTGATTTATTTGTTGTAATAAAGAACTGTGAGTTGATCCATTGATTAGGCGTGATGCATGGGATGGGATGTTAAGTCATTCTGGACTACACTTCTCTTCATCATAAAAAAAAATCAGCATCGAAAAATTTATATAACACCTTGTTATGATTCCAAATAAATAACAGCACTGGGACAATAGTACTTCTCAGATTTTGACAACCCGCTAGTAATAAATAACTCAGAGGCCGTGAATTTTGGAAGCAAACTAGACCAATAGGTGAAGTACACATTTCCTACTGATGGAATTAAGTGTAGAAACTTGACCTGAAGCCTAGATATAAAAAACAATTATTACAGGCCAAGATTGTGCATTCATGAGGTGTTCGTACGAAGACGTCAACATAGGATCGCCAAAACTCTAAATTGCTAATTATAAATTGGCTCGAGAACACTTTAAGATCGACCCAGGCAATAGGCGATTGGACCAAACCCTATAGCTAACAATTAGGAGAAAAAAGCAGAAACTCAGGATGGGCGTTTTTTTTCAAGATAATATCCCGAACGGCGCAAACGTAAGACGACAGACGGATGGACGGGTATCGATGAGACTTAGACGTAGCTATTTAGTGAACTATTTATGTACGTTTCGACGCACGATGTGCCATGCCGATTTCGTTCATGTACGTTTAGGTGCACAGTGTGTCACTCTTAATTTTATTAGTATAAACTGTCATCAAACCATATTCTTTTTACATGTCTTGTATCATCTTGGTATCGGTGAAATATAATTTGTTTGTTTAATTATCTAAAAATTCATATATAATATGTTAAGTTTTAGATAAAAATAAACATGTAGATTAATATTTAACAACATAAAAAATGCTGTCTCTGAAATATCTGCCGCTAAGTTGATAAAAACCTTCAGAACTGAAAGAGTTAAGAGACCTATAGAATGATCAAGCGAGTTAACCAGATGCTGACCTCAGTCATCATTGACGCTAAAAAATGATTTCTGTTGACTGAATTATTGTTCAGTATTATTTAGTTAGCTAGTGCTGTCCTCATCGCACAACAAACAACTGTCAATAAGCGTTCAGATCTCCCCCCCTCCCACCAGCAAATCTTGCAATATGAAACGATAAACTGGTTCATAAGTTCACACCCGTTGCCCTCGTTGTTCTCCTGAATGTAGGCAACATCCCTCTTGACTAACGTGAAGATTCGGGGGTCGCACTAATGCTGGAGATTCACGAACAGAATCAAATCTGTATCTTCTCGCCCTTCATTGCAAGCGTATGGCTGAGTTAGGGATATGATCGTACATCATGCTGACGCCCCACACACATCATTGTAAATAACAGATGTACCCACAACGCTTGATTCACACCATGAACGCAGCCGGGAAACACGTACACCGTAGCGCTGGCGCAGAATCTTTGAAGTGGAACCTTCTGTTGACTTTGCACTCAAATCTATATTTAAAAGCTGAAAGTAATCGGCGCCGAGCAAATCCAACGACGGTTACTGAACAGCTCTCAATACCATGACCAAAAACGCATATCGACTTCACGATGGGGGAAGGACGTACTCACACCACATGATACGCCAAAAATAATCACTGCCAGGCGCACAAACTCCGAAGCACCAGCGCAAATTTGTTAGGTGAAACATTCAGTTGATTTTAGCGCAGCGAACTTCATTATAAAGCTGAAATCTCATCTCCAAAGTGCAAAATCTGCGGTAATCGATGGAACAGACACTATGTTCCACCATATTTGTGCAGGTAACTCGATGTAAGTTATCACATCAAACCAGACTTGACAACCGCCAAGGGTAGAAGAGCCTAGGAAACAGAGCGAAGAAGAGATCCTCAACGGTCAATATACCACATTCATTCATATCCATTCGGCAGTCAGCTCGAATGTGAGCAATGGTCAGCAGGAACGTATAGATATTCTCTCTCTCTCTCTCTCTCTCTCTCTCTCTGTCTCTCTCTGCGATCAGGACTCAATCAGAGTAGGATTCCAGACTCTCACATGAAGTTAGCTGTCAGGTTAAGTGTGTTGATCGCCCCCTCACACAGAACATCACAATTAGAGTCTGCCAGATCCACTGTATATATATATTCAACGAATAATGAGCGTGTTCGGAACTGGATCAATTGAAGAGCTGATCTGCACTTATCTCCAGATATGCTCGTGCCCTCCAGATCTTGATCCTGTCATCCATGGTTGGAAAGTCGAAAAGATACCTCATTGCTAAACAGGGAGTGTCCCTTGTACACCCCAAGATAATGCGCATAGCTTCATTCTGTATTTTCTCCAGCTTGTCAATTTGTGTCGTACTGACTGTAAGAACTGCTAGGGCATAATCGATTGATGCGAGGACTAGTCCCTGGAACAGAAGAGTAAGTAGCCTCTGCTCCATGTTGGCAGCTGCCATGACCTTCAAAGCGGCTAATCCTGTTTGGGAATTTGTTATCATATGGTTGACGTGGTCCCGAAAACACAGGCTGCAAACAAAAACTTAACTTCGATGTATGTCATCAACCTGTCCCTGGTCACCTCATCAGCTCCCATTTGTACCACCAGTGTTTATGTGTTAACGATATGATTGTTAAGTGAGAAACATGCAACTGATGCTTAACTAGGATTAACCAAGGCACCTGATACTCCACACTAGGAAGAGATGCGATCGAGTTCGTCTTGCATTGTGGAGGCGATTCCCCGTCTGTCTCTTCCTTGTCGATATACCAGAATATCATCAGCAAAAGTCATAGTTCTTCCCCTCCCATCCAGCTGTAGTTCCGTGATCGTTATTGTGCACACGTTAAGTAGAACTGGTGACAATGGTGAGCCTTGTAGCAGCCCAGGACAAATGGACGTTGGCTCGGAAGACCAACCTCCCCATCTGAGTATCACCTTCCTCTGAAACAGTGCAGCAGTGGGTCTATCTAATGGGGAACGGGTGCACCGACAATTTGAGAAACATATGCACGAGGTATTCAAATTGTACTCTGTTGTATGCATCCTCCAGATCTATAGCAGCAGCACATGTCTCCTCTCGTCTGTGGAAGCCTTCAAAGACGTCATAGGCGAAGACTACTGCATTAAGCCATGTCTCTTTGTTATATCTATACCCTCCGAGTGTGGGTGGGAATGCGTGTTTCTGTTCAAGGTGACAGGTGAGGACATGGGCAACTATTTTTCCAGTAGCTTTTTCCGCGGTGTATGCATTTTGATGATTTTGTAGGCACTGATCTGAGAATGGTCCTTGTTCCTCATTGCACTTAGTAATTAATAGTTTAGCTTAGTTTAGTCGACAGGTTATCCCCAATGAATATAGTCATTAATAGTTTAGCTTAGTTTAGTCGACAGGTTATCCCCAATGAATATAGTCATTAATAGTTTAGCTTAGTTTAGTCGACAGGTTATCCCCAATGAATATAGTCATTAATAGTTTAGCTTAGTTTAGTCGATAGGTTATCCCCAATGAATATAGTCATTAATAGTTTAGCTTAGTTTAGTCGATAGGTTATCCACAATGAATATAGTCATTAATAGTTTAGCTTAGTTTAGTCGACAGGTTATCCCTAATGAATATAGTTATTAATAGTTTAGCCTAGTTTAGTCGACAGGTTATCCCCAATGAATATAGTTATTAAAAGTTTAGCCTAGTTTAGTCCACAGGTTATCCTCATTGCACATAGTCATTAATAAACCAATTAAATTACATTTTCTGCTGATGACGGCTCATCGCTATGTGTCTCCTAATTGCCCAGTTGACTACACACATACACCTTCTAGCTAGCTAGAACCTTCTTATATCCTTTTACATCTCTGTCACGTTGTTTCAAAATATAACAGAGCACGCATTTGGTATTTAAAACGAAAGTATTAAGTTTCCCATTCTCATTCGAATATTTAACAATATGTCGTTTATAAAACCATATTTATTACCACGATTTATTGCGAAAATAACAAACCCAAGCTGTTTTCATGACATGTCAACCGACGACACAAGAAGTGCACTCTTATAGCCACTATCTCTCCACGATGAAAAATATCGCATTATTCCATCTTGTCACAGCTAAAAGGACACTCTTTTAAAAGGTGAGACCTAATTAGTTTTCCTGTCGCGCGTGTTTTCTGGACCGTGGGAAGCTCTTATAATCCAAATTTGAGAGTCAAACAAGAGACAAAATGAATGTGAAAATAAAAAGACCGCAAATGCGCTTTTAAAGGGAAAGAAACAAATAAAGCCATCTGTAGAGATGAACCGTGAGTCCAGACATTACATTTTATTTTATTGGGTGCGGTCTTCACATTGAAGGTTTGCTACCATGGAGCGCCAATTTATTCTGTTTCTTGTCTTGATAGTGGACATAGGCATTCGTTTTAATACTAAGATAACTGTCGAGCAACAGCGGTTCCCACCACCATCATCATGTGCCATACCGGTTGGCGTAGGCGATCATGTCCTTCCACAATCTTCTATCTACAGTGCATCGTATCAGTTCTGTTGCTGACTGTTTTCCATGTCATGACACCAAGCTATCCAGTATTTTCTCTCTTTGTTGTCTGATATCTCTCTTTCCTTTTATTTTTCCAGTTGTAACCAAGTATTACAACTTTCCTCTTCTCATGATGTGCCCGGTTCCGTCTTGCGGTTCCCAATGTTAAATACATTCATCAGTTGGGTGCCGTCTCCATGTGGAAGGTTGGCTACCATGGAGCGCCATTATACTCCGTCTCTTGTCTTGGTAGTGCACGCTGTCATCTATTTCCATCTATTGATGTTATCTGTCCGCTTTGTCTTCGTCTGCCTCGTCTTTCTTGTAATTTCCCCTCCAAGATGACTTTCAGTAGGTTATTGTGTTTCTTCACCTATCCCAGAAAATGTATTATCTTGCTCAAATTGTGTTCAGTAATGATCTTTTTCGAATTTTCAGCTGATCTAGAACTTTATCCTTTTTCTTCTGTCCATTTGACTATATTTTCCCCATTTCATACAAATCAACATTTCGAAGGATTCTATTTTCATTTCTGTTTGATGTCCATGTTTCTGCACTATACACGAATGTGGCGTAGATATAGCATTTTACTATTCGTAGTTTTAGCTCTGTTGTTATTTGTTTTGGTGTGAGTATATTTTTCATGTTGTTAAAATTGCTTTTTACCATTCATATCCTTTTATTTCTGTCTTACATTTTCCATCATTTGGTATAACATGTTCAAGACAGCTATATTCTTTAACTCTTTCTAGGCTCTTGCCATCTACTTTGTTGTCCATAAATAAAATGTACTCTCTAAATAAATCTCTAGAGTGGAAAGAAATAAAACTGTGCACTAATAGGTGGAGGTGAAGAAAGGAGGCGATGAGGAGGGTAACAAATAAAATGTTGCGCTAACAACAATAACAACACACGTATTGTTTAAGACGTGAACAAATACAACGTTGAGCTAGAAATAGGGAGATATCAAACACAGAGTTTTAATACAGTAGAAAGTAAGTGTAGCTTGAAACAGGAAGTAACTGAATAAAGCCCTATACGCTATAAGTAAAATACTACGACGGGAACTATAAAGGGGACAGGGGGATTGAACTAAAGACGAACTGATACAAAAGTGTGTAAAACATAAGAAACAAATATAGCACAAGTGGCCGAAGGAATTCAATCGTTGGGGTTGAGAAGTGGAAAAAAAGGGGGGGGGGGGAAATTAAAAAGAGGAGATGAGAAGAAATAGCGAAGCGCTAAAGACATTTAATTGTAGCTGTATAGACGGTGTAAAGAGAGCAAGTGGTGTGGTCAAACATTTACAAAGTATGAGGACAGCTTTACAAAAAAGAAATAAAGCAAATATTGACGTTTCGGCCTATATGCAACCTTCTTCAGGAAAACAAGGACAACACAAATGGACGAGAAAATGAAGATAAACTCTACATCATGTTCTTGAGTAACTAAAACTAGCAGATTGTTTGTTACTCCCCAGAACTTGCTCCCTACTACACGAACTACCACATCACTGTAATTATTTGCCTGTTCCCTGGGGTAAAGAGAGTTGTGCTAAGGTCTGTTAGAAATATATCGTAGCGCTAAATTGCGAGAAGAAATACAATTTTACCACTAGAAACGGGGAAACACATAATTCCAGAGAGACGGTTTGAAATACAAATTATTGCTGGAGACGAGAAGAAAGAAAATGTTGAAACAATACAAGGTTTTTGCAAATGACAGAGAGAAATACATTTCTTCTGCTAAAGACGTTTAGAAAAAAAGTTATCTTTAATTACCGAAAGAAATGAACCCCAGCACTAGAGAAAGGAAGAAATTAAATTTATTGCCAATAATGAAAGAAATAAAACAAATTGTTCATGTGAGATCTAGGAATGAGAGTCTTAGAAGAAATGAAATTACAAAATTAATAATTCAGCCAATATAATTGCTTGTCAATAGAATCGATTTTTGTAAATTATAAAGTTTTCTATTTGGTCCACGCCCACCTCCCTTGAAGAGAAACTATATGGGGCAATCGATTCGCTTAAAGAGACAGCTGACTTCATGAGAGAGTCTGGAATCCTGCTCTGATTGAGTCTTGATCGCAGAGAGAAATTATAAAGTCCATTCAGACAATGAATTTATAAATTATTACTGGGTATAAAAAAAATGGACATTAGACAAGAAAACAGAACAGAGAATTGAAGCCTTTGAAATGTGGATACATAGAAGAATAGGTAGAATTGGATGGAAGGAAAAGAAAACAAAAGATGAAGTCTTAAAACAACTAAAAATGAAAAGAGAACTACTAAACACAATTCAAACAAGACAAATGCAATTTTTGGGCCGTGTTAAAAGACACAACGGCCTACTAAAAATAATCCTGGAGGGGAAAATACAAGGTAAAAGAGGCAGAGGCAGACCAAGACTAACATGGACGAGTAACATCAAACGATGGACAAATCAGCCTATGACAACTTGCACCATCAAAGCAAAAGACAGAGCAGAATGGCGCTCCACGGTAGCCAACCTTGTTGCGGAGACCGCACTCAATGATGATGATGATGATGATGATGAAAAAAAACAACTCATTTTGGGTAATACTTAAGATCATCGTAGAGCAGTGTAGCTAATGAGAAATAGAAGATGAATAATAGATTGACAGGAAATAAAAGTCATGTTCATACATTGTTCGGAATGAAGAAATAACTCTTTGGGACAAATCTAGTTAGGTGGTTAAGGTTATAGAAGGTCCCGGTATCATTGCAAACGAATTAAAATGCATAACTGTTCAACCGCTCATGCCAGTGGAATCATCCGAATTAATATCTCATCACATGAACAAAGAGAGGTAGCTGCAGTCACCATCATAATAATATCAGCACACGTCAAAAGACATAAGGTGAAACCGCACAGAAAGTGAACACAGTCATCTGTTCCCTGTCATGCGATATCATCATTAATTGTAAACAATCGGAATATCGAAACACGATCAAAACGGATGAAACACACAGCTCACGGTGTGAACAGAACACTTAACTCAGTAGCTCCTGCTTCAAACCGGATTTGGAATATGAGGAAACTGCAACAAGGAACACTTTTCAGACACAGCCTATAACGGTTCCTGCCGCCGATACGCCATATTGACCGGAAGTTCTTGTCTTCCCGAAAATGTTGATCGTTTAGTTACATCTATTTATTTCGGACTTGTTGACCATTATGGCGTGAGCTACAGTTCATTATAGACCTTCTACAGTTTACTATATATATAGATCGAGAGAGAGAGAGAGAGAGAGAGAGAGAGAGAAAGGTACAAAGATAAAGAGGACATACAAGACGAAAGGAGAAAGACAACAATAAAATTACAGAGAGTGAGACAGAAGAAGTGGTACGCAAAAAGGCATGCATAAAGAAATAGAAACATAAAGACACAAGGTGGCATATAGAGATAGAAAAGTAGAAATGGAGAAAAGGGTAGCAAAACTGGAAGATAGAGACACCCAGAAAGCCAATAAAAGACGGGCAGAGAGAAAGACAGGTTGACAGAGGAGAAATGTATGACGCAATTCACGTCATCTACATTTCGTACTATGGTTTGTCACTGCTTGTGACACAATACACAGAGTGGTTTGACACTGTTTATCACTTACAATACACGGAGTGGTTTGACACTGTTTATCACATACAATACACGGAGTGGTTTGACACTGTTTATCACTTACACTACACGGAGTGGTATGGCACTATTAGCCACTTACAATACACGGAGTGGTGTGACACTGTTTATCACTTACAATACACGGAGTGGTGTGACACTGTTTATCACTTACAATACACGGAGTGGTGTGACACTGTTTATCACTTACAATACACGGAGTGGTGTGACACTGTTTATCACTTACAATACACGGAGTGGTGTGACACTATTTATCAGTTACAATACACGGAGTGGTATGGCACTATTAGCCACTTACAATACAAAGAGTGGTATGGCACTATTAGCAACTTACAATACAAAGAGTGGTGTGCCACTATTAGCCACTTAAAATACAAAGAGTGGCGTGACACTATTAGCCACTTACAATACAAAGAGTGGCGTGACACTATTAGCCACTTACAATACAAAGAGTGGCGTGACACTATTAGCCACTTACAATACAAAGAGTGGCGTGACACTATTAGCCACTTACAATATAACTAGGAAACTCAAAACTCCAATACGGGCATCAACTATAAAACAACAAACATTAATGACATTGACAACCGGAACTATCTAATAACAAAGATGGCCGGTATAATTGATCCATTTCTCCAACGAACTCAGACGCCATATATCACAACTAATGGAAGTCTGGAGATATTTATCTATCATTTCGAGAAATGTAATTAGGTCAGCCTATGCCCTGCTCAATTTGTCACGAAAACAAATGGGAATGTTTCCACTTCATTATTATCATTAAAAAAATATTCTTAGATTTATTGCATTCTGCACATTTGCCTTTTTATTATGCTTGTTTTCTTCATTGTTTTTTTCTACATGTTCATAATCTTTACGGAGGCACGACCTCTCACACCAGCAGAGCTGGAGGCTGTCAAGAACTCACTGGCTGATTGCTCATCCTGAACCATCCAAACCTAGCTCTTCCTCTTCGCAGTGCCTCTAGAGACTAGACCAGTCTAGTCTGGCCAAGCGAACAGGAATCAAAAGGGAAGGTGACCCGGTACTCAAAAATCCCAGGATGAAGTCGGATGTGTTGGGCGAAAAGACGCAAATATCACAGTCCTACTTCAAATCACAACACAACGCATACACGCTCACTTAATGTCTTTTTAAGGCTGGATGACGATGAGATATATCCCTTAGTTATCGGGTGAACGCAGGCAAGCATAATCTGTTTATATGGCCTTTGGCGTCTTGAGAGACGATTGGTAGCAAGCAATCATGATATGTCAGTAGTTTGGTAAAATGTTAGTGTCTTAATCTGCATACTGTTTTGCTGAGCAGCTTATCTAGTGGCTGAATCTGCCAATATTGGATAGACAGATCCATCCACAGAACGAGCAAGATCTATTCGTGATGCCTGACACACTCTCTTTTCTACTGTGCCTTTTGTCTTCAGAATTTGATGTCAACACAGCCTCGAAAGTTGCTGTGCCATTTTTTTATTTTTAGCATAATCTTTACGGATTAGGTATCCTCACTGGTTGTTCATTGTGTTTATTATTGTTATATTTAATTTCTTCTATCGCTGCACTTTACAAAAAATATATTTTTTGTTTCGTTGTTTATGTAAATAAAACTGTTAAAATAATCCGAGCAATCGTTTCGATCATTATTTAGTATATTGCTACAAATATGAGTCAGAATTGGATTCACATGACATATGGTGTCGAGGTACAGTTAACGGCAAGCAATCATCATTTTTCAGCAGTTTCGTAATAAAGTATGTCTCAATCGTTACGGAACTCGCAAAGTCTGTAGTGTAAATTAATCCTCCACTAATGAGGATATCGCAAATAAATTAAAAGAGAATTTGCTTCATTTTGTAAGAAATGTGACAACATTATCTGCTGGTAGTGTCCAATATTTGAGTCGAAACAGAATTGTATTTATTGAGGAAACCTAAGTGTTCTGTAGCGATTGAGACACATTGTATGTTAGTGTATTAGGCTGTATGCTGTTTTATTGAACAGTTCCATGTGCCGAGTATGAGAGATAAATGTGTTCTTTTTGCTGTGCCCAAACTATGACAGAATTAACATTTCCGATTGTCTACTCTGCCCGAGCGATTAATATGGAGAAAGTGCTAGGCTCAAAATGCACTAGTCCCCTCACGACTCCTCTTGCAAGCGACTCGAAAGAAGAATGAGATCTTCGCGTTCGGAATCAAAGTAGGGTTGCATGTTGTGCTAGAGTATGTGTGATGCACTGTTTCATATGGCCTCTCTCTCCATAGTATCTGTCGTTTACTCCCTGTAACCTTAAACTCAATCGAGTCCGCCCACGCAAGGCTGTGTGTGAGCTGGACAAGAGTACCACTTCCGGGGCAGCTGTAAAATCCATGGCCTATCTCCGATATGTCTGTTACAGTGAAAAGAAAAATACACAATACCCACGTAAATAACGAGAATTCCACAACCCACCACCTCATCATGCGTTAAAGAACGAAACTCATAAGATATCAAGAGAACACTATTCCTATCAGAATACCACACGATGCTTATGAAAACAACAAAAAGTGTATCCGTAGTTACTGCCCATATTCGGACTCCATATTGAATAAGAAGCTGAGTTATATGAAATGATTTTTAATAAAAGCTGTTAAAAACTTCTTGTTTTTTTAGAACTCAATTTGCTGCTGTTAAAACACCGAAATGGATGTTAATTCCAATCAGCAAAGTGATTCTTTTTTTACAGTGTCGATTAGCGATGACATTCTACATATCTCTCGCGATTATTTTAAATTCACCTGAACCAGCATATGAGGTGAACATCTGAATCACCACAAACTTTAAATTAAATTGAAATCAAGTTTAATGTGATCAATGAAATCATAATTATCATCATTACTGCTCGCATCAATAATTGTTATCTCCATAACAATCACGAAAGTTATCGTACAATTATCGCCACATCTCATCCCTGATAGTATAACTACCACAAAGACCACTATTATTATCATCATTAGTTAAATCGCCTCATACGAGAATCATCATCACTATCTTTATTATCACTTTCACCACCATCACCACTAATCTAAAACATCTACTATATCATCTCTAAAAATTATAATTTTAAACCAATACCAGGATCGTCTCTATCACCAAATGCATCAGCTCTAATATCGCTATCAAAGTCATCACCACTATCATTATTACCACCCCGTAATCATCATTATAAACATCACCATCATCATTATATTCACTAACATCTTTATCATCATTACCACCGTCCACCAAAAATTTACAATTTCTGCCATCACAATACCATTACTACCACTAACACCAGCAGCGACAATAATGACGCTGCCATCACAATACCATTACTACCACTACCACCAGCAGCGACAATAATGACGCTGCCATCACAATACCATTACTACCACTACCACCAGCAGCGACAATAATGACGCTGCCATCACAATACCATTACTACCACTACCACCAGCAGCGACAATAATGACGCTGCCATCACAATACCATTACTACCACTACCACCAGCAGCGACAATAATGACGCTGCCATCACAATACCATTACTACCACTACCACCAGCAGCGACAATAATGACGCTGCCATCACAATACCATTACTACCACTATCACCAGCAGCGACAATAATGACGCTGCCATCACAATACCATTACTACCACTATCACCAGCAGCGACAATAATGACGCTGCCATCATCATTATACCATAGCGACATTACTACCACTACCACCAGCAGCGACAATAATGACGCTGCCATCGACAATAATGAATATACCATTACTACCACTACCACCAGCAGCGACAATAATGACGCTGCCATCACAATACCATTGCTACCACTACCACCAGCAGCGACAATAATGACGCTGCCATCACAATACCATTACTACCACTACCGCCAGCAGCGACAATAATGACGCTGCCATCACAATACCATTGCTACCACTACCACCAGCAGCGACAATAATGACGCTGCCATCACAATACCATTACTACCACTACCACCAGCAGCGACAATAATGACGCTGCCATCACAATACCATTACTACCACTATCACCAGCAGCGACAATAATGACGCTGCCATCACAATACCATTACTACCACTATCACCAGCAGCGACAATAATGACGCTGCCATCACAAGCAGCACGTAAGAAACATCAATGTAATCAACAGTCAGACAAGATCATCATCACAAAAAACATAATCATCTTTGCTACCACTATTAAAGCAATATATCCGCACATCCTCAATAACCCAGTAGGCAAAACGGGCACTATACAAGACGATCTTTATTCTAGCTTGTGCTGCCTATCCCAGACCTGGACGCTCAACTCTAGAACAATGATCATCACCATCATCGAGTGCCTTCTCCGCAACGAAGGTTGGCTACCATGGATCGCCATTCTACTCTGTTTCTTGCTTTGATGGTGCAGGCTGTCATAGATTGACTTGTCCATCTTTTGATGTTACTCGTCCATGTTAGTCTTGGTCTGCCTCTTTTACCTTGTATTTTTCCTTCCAATATTACTTTTAGTAGGCTGTTGTGTCTTTTAACATGCCCCAAAAATTTCATTTGTCTTGTCTTAATTGTATTTAGTAGTTCTCTTTTTATTTTCAGTTGTTTTAAAACTTCATCGTTTGTTATCTTTTGTTTCCATCCAATTCTACCTATTCTTCTATAAATCCACATTTCAAAGGCTTCAATTTTCTGTTCTGTTTTCTTGTCTAATGTCCATGTTTCTGCACCATACACGAATATTGAGAAGATGTAACATTTTGCTATTCTTAGTCTCAGCCCTGTTGATATTTGTTTTGTTGTTACTATATTTTTCATGGCATTAAAATTATTTTCTACCATACCTATTCTTTTGTTTATTTCAATTTTGCATTTTCCATCATTGGTTATACTATGTCCCAGGTAGTTGTAGCTCTGGACTGTCTCCATATGTATTCCTTCAACTGTGATATTTAATTGTAGGTCTTGAGAATTTTCTTTGTTTATGATCATAGTTTTAGTCTAGAACAATAAGAAAAAATAATCACTACCGAAATTAAATATATTAGGAACATGCCAGGAAACAGCCTGAGAGATAATATTACAAGTGAAAAAGTAGAGAAAAAGTATAGAAATAGTTCCTGCAATTATATAAATAAAGAAACGAAAAATAAAAATGGTGTAGCCACATGATAAGACAAAGAGATCAAAGTACAACATAACGAGCCTTCAACAAACGCTAGGAGAACATCATGACGAGTAGACGACCACGACGAAAGATCAATTAATGAAACATATAAGTTTTAGCGAGGGGCCACAGGAGAGGACAACATAAGAACAAAAGACAGCAAATTATATTTTACATCGACGCTGAAAAACAAATAAGAAAAGAAGAAGATCGATACATCTTTCTGTCTCGTTTTAATTGTTTTTTTTTACTAAAGCACTTTGACGTCCCTCCTATTTTGTGGCTGTCACTTTCCCTCCTGGTTTACGTTGACAAATTACCTTCTACCTGACCCCTCCCGAAGATCACATTTATCTGTGGCTGTCACTTCAAGACAGCACAAACAAGGGCTGCTAGATTTATTTTAACCTTGTTATGTTATGTGGTTCTCAAACTGTGGCAAAAGGTGTAAAGTTCCCGAATTCGCTGGCGGGACTATCAAAGGAAAGGATAAAATAAAAGGCCGAAGACTACAGAGGTATGTGTCAATATAATCAAACTTGATGACCATTGTATGGTTCTCGTTGGGTTTTCCTATGTGTAGTTTTGGATCGAAAAAACATCAACCGGTCTTGAATGTCTTCATTAGCTAGCATCTTTTGGTGTGCATCCAGCAACAAAAGTCCAAGATAAACTGTTCTGAAACCAGTTAGCGGTCCATCGTTAAGCGCTTGCGGCATGATAACCAGTTAGCAGTCAATCATTAATTGCTTGCGTCAGGATAACGAATCAGCGATCCATTGTTAATTGCTTGCGTCAGGATAACCAGTCAGCGATCCATCGTTAACTGCTTGCGTCAGGATCAATTATCCAAACTGATCAAGATCATAAACAATTTTATCGTTGTGGGCTTAAAAGAGAAATAACCAGGGAAGCTTTTCAAGTCGGGATTGAAGAGGGATACATCGCAGTACTGCAGAATGTCATGCTGACGTCCATTGTGCTGGGCAGAGTTGTCACTGCATGATGTGAACAATAGCACAACACACGTAAGACAATTTAACCAAATCCTGCAACAGATCATGAATATAAAATAGAGATGGGTTGGATATAACATTAAGAAGAAAACCTGATGCCAGCATAACAAGACAGACACTGTCAAGAAACCCACAGGGAAAGAGTAAGCCAGGAAGGCCCAGGGATATATGCAGACGAGAAGTCATGGGAAACCTTAAGAACATCTGCCTAGATTTGAGAGAAGTAGAGAAAGTGACATAGAATTGGAACGGATGGAGAAATCGTGTTCAGTACCTGGACAGTAGACAAACAAATGAAAAGACGATTAGAGATCACAGAGATGGGATTTCTCAGAAGAATGTTGAAAGTTCCCTGGACAGCTAAAAAGACCAATGAGGAAGTTCTCAAAGAGGCCAACACAAAAAGGGAGCTCTTAAAAAACATCAGAAATAAGCAATCAACATTTTTCGGGCACATCATGAGAAGAGGAAAGTTGGAATGCTTGATTACAACTGGCAAAATAAAAGGAAAGAGAGATCGCGGACGACAAAGAGAGAAAATACCGGATAGCTTGGTGTCATGGCATGGAAAACAGTCAACAGAACTGATACGATGCACTGTAGATAGAAGATTGTGGAGGACATGATCGCCTACGCCAACCGGTATGGAACATGATGATGATCCTAGGCTCTTGAAAGGGATCTAAGGGGCTTTGATTATTTGGTTGATGTCAATTCAATGTACATGTGGCAACGAAAAAGATGTCATCGAAGGAACGCATAATAAATTCCAAAAAAATACACCTAGACATGCATGGGCCACAAGTACGATTTAACGGTATTGAGGACACATGCCATTTTTGATGTTTCTGTAGTTTGTAACTTTCTATTCTATAACGCGTTAGTTGTTGCTTATATTTATGTGCATTAATGAAAGGTTTTGTTTTTTTTAAATAAAGAAAGTATGTTTATTTTAATATCAACGTTGACCGTTTCATCTAGTGATAGTTAGTGGCTATATAGCGCAATGGGCATGCAGAATAAAGAACTCGCAATGGGTTTGCAAAATAAAGAACTCGCAATGGGTTTGCAAAATAAAGAACTCGCAATGGGTTTGCAAAATAAAGAACTCGCAATGGGTTTGCAAAATAAAGAACTCGCAATGGGTTTGCAAAATAAAGAACTCGCAATGGGTTTGCAAAATAAAGAACTCGCAATGGGCATGCAGAATAAAGAACTCGCAATGGGTTTGCAAAATAAAGAACTCGCAATGGGTTTGCAAAACAAAGAATTCGCTATGGATTTGCTGATTAGTCCATGACGGCGGCTTGTGTAGGTTAATGGAAACAATGGGACGGCGAAAATGTCTTTTTTCAAAGAAAATCTTCATGAAATCCAGAGATTGGAGAAATAGTTCGAACAAACCAGAGCTGAGAGAAATAAAGTGGACCGCAAAGTGCAAAACATAGAGCAACGTATTCTATCAATAACCCTAAGGAAGAACAACGAGGAATAGTACGACGGTACGGATGCATTAGGAATGGCAAAAAGCAATGTTAACAACATTAAAAATATACTCACATCAATGTAAATAACATCATAACTAAAACTATGAATAGTGAAATGTTATATTTACTCCACATTTCTGTATGGTGTTGAAACATGGACATTAAATTAGAGAACAGAGCATAAAATTAATTGAAGTCTTTGAGATGTGAATTTAAAAGGAAAATGGGGAGAAATTGGGTGGAAGGAAAAGAAGAAAATGTTTGAAGTTTTAAATCTAATGAAAATGAAAAAAAGAACAACTACTTAACAAAATTTGAACAAGACCATAAACATTCTCAGGACATGTGAAGAGAAACAATATCCTACTTAAAGCCATCTTAGAGTACAAGAGGAAAGTACAAGGTAGACGAGACAGGAGACAGACAAAGCGTAAAGAAGACTGAACAATTATCAAATTGGACATGTGACAATATAACACCGTGCAATATCAAGGAGGCAGACAGAGCAGAGTTGTGCTCTATGGCAGTCAACCTTCCATATGGAGACGGCACCCGATGATGATAGACACATTTATGTAATACTCTTAACGATCAAAAAATAAACATATCATAGATATTCGTAGGAACCTGATTTTAAAAAAAATAACTGGGATGTGTGATTACATTTAAGAAATATCCTTAACGATAAGCAAACTGAGTTTTTTTTTTAATTCGTGGAAGCCCCCAAACATGCAGAGACATATATTTTTGTCTGCTGTCGCTTCTTCATGCTTATTCCATTTCCTTTTCATGATTTCCCATTAACCCTAAATTGTGTTGTACTTTTGTGTTGTTTTCCATCGCAGCTTTTCATAATCCATTATTTCAGTCTGTAACCGAATGTCTCATTTTAAATTAGTGCAAAGACTCCATTATTTGTACAAAGGAAATAAAGCAAACATATGCGGATTAAAGCATTTTTTAATTTATGCATTTATTATTTCTTAAAATATGACGTCATGCAAAAAATGCTGCTTATTTTGTACAAGCAATTTAATCTCTGCATGCGCAAGCTTGTGGGTGTTTATTATGTAGTGTTTGTCACTGTGGTACAAAATAAAACATGGTTACAAAACTATTGCCATCGTCAAGCGCTGGCCTGTGAAACCAAATAGATTGCATCTAACACTGCTGCTAAAAAAACATGCCAGTCACTTAAAAGTGCAACAGGAGATGTTGCATTTGAAGACAGGTAATTTTCCTGCAGAAAAAAAAACCCTCTCTTGTATAATAACTAGTTTATGTTAATCTGCAGCATATTCAAAGTTGACATGGAAAACGGATGGTCGAACCTCGGCACAGCTGCTACAGATACAGTACAATTATAATTACCTATCATTTAACACCAGTTACAAAGTTCTTCAAACTGCCTCGTTGTGGTCTCTTTAAAAACGTATATTTCATTTTTTTTAAATATATGTATTATATACAACTTTGTCTCGCAGCAATTTCGACAGAAAACAAAAAATTAATTCTCCTTAGTTGCACACATTTTAAGGATTTACTCCATGTTGTGGATGCAGTGTTCTGTGAGCTGAACCTCCATGGGCCAACATCGCGTAATAATATCTGCACATATTTCTGAGTTTCTGTGTAGTTCGGTATAAGATGTTCCATTGAGCCTTGGGGAGGTAGAGTTGCTCTGATATCGGTGAGCTTTGGACACTCAAACAGAAGATGTACTGTTTTATGTGGTTGTTCACATAACGGACATATTGGACACCATTTGCGTTGTTGTTCAGTGCTTGTTCACATAACGGACATGTTGGACACCATTTACGTTGTTGTTCGGTGGTTGTTCACATAACGGACATGTTGAACACCATTTACGTTGTTTTTCAGTGGTTGTTCACACAACGGACATGTTGAACACCATTTACATTGTTGTTCAGTGGTTGTTCACATAACAGACATGTTGGACACCATTTACGTTGTTGTTCAGTGGTTGTTCACATAACAGACATGTTGGACACCATTTACGTTGTTGTTCAGTGGTTGTTCACATAACGGACATGTTGGACACCATGTACGTGGTTGTTCACACAACAGACATGTTGGACACCATTTACGTTGTTGTTCAGTGGTTGTTCACATAACAGACATGTTGGACACCATTTACGTTGTTGTTCAGTGGTTGTTCACATAACGGACATGCTGGACACCATTTATGTTGTTGTTCAGAGGTTGTTCACATAACGGACATGTTGGACACCATTTACGTGGTTGTTCACACAACAGACATGTTGGACACCATTTACGTTGTTGTTCAGTGGTTGTTCAAACAACAGACATGCTGAACACCATTTACGTTGTTGTTCAGTGGTTGTTCACATAACGGACATGTTGGACACCATTTACGTGGTTGTTCACACAACAGATATGTTGGACACCATTTACATTGTTGTTCTGTGGTTGTTCACATAACGGACATGTTGGACACCATTTACGTTGTTGTTCAGTGGTTGTTCACATAACGGACATGTTGGACACCATTTACGTTGTTGTTCAGTGGTTGTTCACATAACGGACATGCTGGACACCATTTATGTTGTTGTTCAGTGGTTGTTCACATAACGGACATGTTGGACACCATTTACGTGGTTGTTCACACAACGGACATGTTGGACACCATTTACGTTGTTGTTCAGTGGTTGTTCACACAACAGACATGTTAGACACCATTTACGTGGTTGTTCAGTGGTTGTTCACACAACAGACATGTTGGACACCATTTACGTTGTTGTTCAGTGGTTGTTCATACAACAGACATGCTGAACACCATTTACGTTGTTGTTCAGTGGTTGTTCACATAACGGACATGTTGGACACCATTTACGTGGTTGTTCACACAACAGACATGTTGGACAACATTTACGTTGTTGTTCAGTGGTTGTTCACATAACAGACATGTTGGACACCATTTACGTGGTTGTTCACACAACAGACATGTTGGACACCATTTACGTTGTTGTTCAGTGGTTGTTCACATAACAGATATGTTGGACACCATTTATGTTGTTGTTCAGTGGTTGTTCACATAACGGACATGTTGGACACCATTTACGTGGTTGTTCACACAACGGACATGTTGGACACCATTTACGTTGTTGTTCAGTGGTTGTTCACACAACAGACATGTTAGACACCATTTACGTGGTTGTTCAGTGGTTGTTCACACAACAGACATGTTGGACACCATTTACGTTGTGGTTCAGTGGTTGTTCATACAACAGACATGCTGAACACCATTTACGTTGTTGTTCAGTGGTTGTTCACATAACGGACATGTTGGACTCCATTTACGTGGTTGTTCACACAACAGACATGTTGGACACCATTTACGTTGTTGTTCAGTGGTTGTTCACATAACAGACATGTTGGACACCATTTACGTGGTTGTTCACACAACAGACATGTTGGACACCATTTACGTTGTTGTTCAGTGGTTGTTCACATAACAGACATGTTGGACACCATTTACGTTGTTGTTCAGTGGTTGTTCACATAACGGACATGTTGGACACCATTTACGTTGTTGTTCAGTGGTTGTTCACATAACGGACATGCTGGACACCATTTACGTTGTTGTTCAGTGGTTGTTCACATAACGGACATGTTGGACACCATTTACGTGGTTGTTCACACAACGGACATGTTGAACACCATTTACGTTGTTGTTCAGTGGTTGTTCACATAACGGACATGTTGGACACCATTTACGTGGTTGTTCATACAACAGACATGTTGGACACCATTTACGTTGTTGTTCACATAACAGACTTGTTGGACACCATTTACGTTGTTGTTCAGTGGTTGTTCACATAACGGACATGTTGGACACCATTTACGTGGTTGTTCACACAACGGACATGTTGAACACCATTTACGTTGTTGTTCAGTGGTTGTTCACATAACGGACATGTTGGACACCATTTACGTGGTTGTTCATACAACAGACATGTTGGACACCATTTACGTTGTTGTTCACATAACAGACTTGTTGGACACCATTTACGTTGTTGTTCAGTGGTTGTTCACATAACGGACATGTTGGACACCATTTACGTTGTTGTTCAGTGGTTGTTCACATAACGGACATGCTGGACACCATTTACGTTGTTGTTCTGTGGTTGTTCACACAACAGACATGTTGGACACCATTTACGTTGTTGTTCAGTGGTTGTTCATACAACAGACATGTTGGACACCATTTACGTTGTTGTTCAGTGGTTGTTCATACAACAGACATGTTGGACACCATTTACGTTGTTGTTCAGTGGTTGTTCATACAACAGACATGTTGGACACCATTTACGTTGTTGTTCAGTGGTACATGGCCGCTTCTCAGTCTGAAAATGCTGCTTTGTTCTCTTCCTTTTAGGTTGTTAACATTGTCGTGCAGGTTTGTCCTGTCATGCAGGTTTGTCCTGTCATGCAGGTTTGCCCTGTCGTGCAGGTTTGTCCTGTCACGCACTCTCTCTCTCTCTCTGTTTTCTCCATGACCAATTCTGCAAGCCACTCTTATCTGCTGTTGATGTTTATGATTTCATTAGTTGTGTTTAAAAGGATGGTTGTGTGAGACTGTCACTGTCTCGATCCTCGTTTAGTAAACGTTCCTGCATTATCATTTCCTGTTTTGGAGGCTAAGGCGCGCCTTCCAGCACCAGAGCTGGAAGTTATCAACTATCCACAGCTGATGGCTTGCGCCAGGATCGGTGAATAAGAACCATCCAGACCCTGCTCCACCTCTCCGTGGTGCCTCTTGTAACCGACTAACCTGTCTAGTCTGGCCAAGCGAGCAGGGATCGAAGAGGGAAGACAACCTGGTACTAAAAAATGTCGTGCTGAAGTCGGATGTGTTGGGCCGAAAGGCGCAAATATAACGGTGTTACACTGCAAACCACAACACAACACAGAGACGTCCACTTAACGTCCTTTTAAGGGCGGATGACGAAGAGGAAATCTACAATCTAATTCATATTTCTAGAATACTTTAGTCATCGGGCGAACGAAAGCAAGCAAGCAAGCCAGCATTTCCTAGTGTGTCGGAATGTCATGGAATTCATTGCTTCACAACCTTATGCTGTACACACTAAGAACGTTATCTATAGCGGGCTGTATGAGTTATGGTTTGTTGACGTTACTTCTTAGACCCTGCAGAAATGATTTGGAATAATTAAAGATGACAGTATTTATTTTCTTTGATGGTATGGTATCAAAAACATTAGATGATACATTACTGTTTCTATGCAAGGGTCTATTTAAAATTGAACCATGAGGATATGTGTTAAGCAAATAAGTTTTCTCGATTAACAGCCACAAACAGCCACAAACAGCCACAAACAACCACACCACTTCTCTGACAGTCAAGATCAAGCAATCAATCAATCAATCAATCAATCAATCAATCAATCTATCTATCCACTTCGTGTCCACATTCACATAAGCACGCAACTTGAGATCGTCGTCGTTGTCTGTAACGAACAAGTTTCTCAAAAGCACAACAAGAGAGCGTATTATCTCTTTAAAATCAAGAGCCTTTCTAAATATCAACTAATTTAAATTTGTGGGAGGAGCTACGATATAGCAATAGTTAGTGAAATAGATTGTCGAGGACAAAAAGCCGGGTTCGATCGATAACTTCTATGATCACCCAGCCTCAAATAGGTACTGAATTTGTCGGGGAAAGTAGGGCAGACTTTTATGATACTGACTATATCACCCGTCAACAATGCGATCGTGGTACTTTGTCCAAAACACAACAAATGCACCTTCAAAATTTCAGTAAACACAGTACAACGATTGTTAATCTACTTTTTGTTCTTACCTCCTTCATTCCTCCTTTGTCTTTCAGTGTCTAGGAGAGATATACAAGGTCCGATAATGATGCAACTTTATAATGTCCAAGACAAAAATGACATAAATGAAGCAAAGCTATGAATCCAAAGAGGCATGCTTCATTTATGATCTGACAACTTTTCATCGCCGCTTGATAAGCAGATGACAAAGAAGTCATCTCTTTCGTTCATCTAGTTTGAGGTGAGAAATTTGTTATCAACATCACAGAGATGCCAGGCCTAAACGTTAATGGAAAGATAATCAATAACTTAAGATATACTGATGATACTGTATTACCAGCAGAAAGTCCAGAAGATCTTCAACAATTACTTAATGAAATAAACATGACAAGCAAAAAATATGGATTAGATATGAATATCAAAAAGACTAAAAATGTGATTCTAATCAAAGATAATACTCAAGACCTACAAGTGGATATCAAAGTTGAAGGAATAGAATAGAATAGTAGAAGGAATCTGGGGACAGTTGAGAGCTACATTTACCTTGGATATACTATAACCAGTGATGGAAAAGAAAAAACTGAAATAAACAAAAGAATGATCTTAATCGTTTCTTCCTCATTTGCCTTTCAGCTTCGAGGGGAGATATAATCTGCGGTCGTTTCCTCTTCTGTTCGCCTCTGCTGCTGTTATATTTCCTAGTGCTTCTAATATTACATCTATCGATGTTTTTCGTGGTTGACCCTTGTGTCTGGTATTCTCGCAACGTATATTGAAGGCTCGAATTGTTGTGTTTTGATCACTGCCTTGTCACGTGGCCAAACCATTTTATCTGTTGTTTCTTTATATATTCTAATGCGGGGGATATTTCTAGTTTTTGTCTCAGTTCTTTATTTCTGATCTTGTCTCTCATGCTGTTTCCTGTCATTCGTCTAACACATTTAATCTCAGTAGAGGTTATTGTGTCTTGTTGTTCTTGCATCTAGGGTCCAGGTCTGGCATTTGTAGCACAACGTTGAGATGAAGATTGTATTGTATAGTGCCCGTTTTGCCTCTAAAGTTATTTCCTTGTTGGACAATAGTGGTGATGGCTGTCAAATGATTTGACAAGCTTTGTTGCATCTTGAGTCTATCTCTGCTGTTTGTGAATTGTCTTTTGTCACTAAACGTCCTAGGTATTTGAATTCTTCTACTTGTTTTAGTTTCCTGCATTCTATAGTTATGTTGATGATCTTTTTATTTTTGGAGACAATCTTCTGTTTTGTTGATTTTCCTGTTTTATTTTGTGCCTATGCTGTTAAGTTTATTTAAGTGTGTTTGTAGGTCTTCTATTTTTCAATGCATTAGTGTTTGATCGTCTACAAATAAAAGCTCGTTGATCTCCTCTGTCTCGGATGGGTTGGTTAATTTCCATATATAGTCCATGTATGTAATAAACAGCAGGGGGGATAGTACGCACCTCTGTCTTACACCTAATCTTCAAACGTCGAAGTGGTCCGCATAGCCTGCTGCTGTAAGGACTGTGCAGCTGCTGTTGATGTAGAGAATTTTAATTAGGTTGGTTAGATGTTGACTTATTCCGTATGTTGTTAATATCTCCCACAGATGTTCACTATTTACTCTATCGAATGCTTTTTCCTGGTCAATGAAAGCTATGTACAAAGTTTGATTGTGTTCTGTGGTTTTTTCTTGCAAGGTTTTTTAAGGTAAGAGAGCGTCAGTACATCATCTGTTTTTTTTTCAAAACCCCATTTGAGAATCGCTTAACTGTAGTTTTCACTAATATTGGTCTCAGCTTTTTTTTTTCAACAATTTTGGTGTATAGTTTTCTTACATGGCTGAGAAGAGATATACCTCTTTATTGACTGCAGTCTCTTTTGCTACCTTTCTTTTTCCATATTGGTACGATGATTGTCTGTTTCCAGTCTTCTTGGGCGTTTTGTTGGTGCCATGCTACATTGAATATTATGTGCAGCCATTTCACTCCTGTTTCTCCTGCTGCTGATATTATTTCTACTGACATGTTATCTATTTCCAGTGCTTTATTTCTCTGTGTATATTTGATTACTTCTCTGATTTCCTCTTTCATGGTGTTAGGTTCAGTGTTTGTTGTGTGTTCTTGTGTGGTTTTTGTTGTCTCATTGGTAGTTGTTGTCATGTTTAATAAGTTTTCAAAAGATTCTTTCCATCTCTGTTGCCTGTGTTGGTTATTTGATTTACGATACAAAAGAATATAAATTGCAGAAAGTAATTTTAATGCCATGAAAAATTTACTAACATCAAAACAAATAACACCAGGACTAAAACTAAGAATAACAAAATGTTATATCTTCACAACATTCATGTATGGTGCAGAAACATAGACACTAGATACGAAAACAGAACAGAAAATTGAAGCCTTTGAAATATGTATTCATAGAAGAACATGAAGAATTGAATGAAAATAAAAGGAAACAAACAATTAAGTCTTAAAACAACTGAATATGAAAAGAGAACTACTAAATACAATTCAAACACGACAAATGAGATTTTTGGAGCATGTTGAAAGACACAACAATCTACTAAAAGTAATCTTGGAAGGGAAAATACAAGGAAAAAGACCTAGACCAAGACAAACAAGGACGAGTAACATCAAAAGATGGACGAATCAGGCTATGAAAACCGTCTCCATCAAAGCAAGAGACAGAACGGAATTGCGCTCCTTGGTAGTCAACCTTTGATGCGGTGACGGCACCTAGTGATGATGATGATGAGTTTTATTTGTATAGTTACGTAATCAGCATGGAGAAATAATGCTAACATTAAATTATGTTTAAACTCGGAGTAAGTGCCGTTGAGACAGTTGAATTGATGCGACATGTTTATAGGTATAATTTTTTTTATCTCGGGCACATATATTCAGGTGGTAATCACGTGATTTTAAATGCAACTAGACATGGACTAAGATTTATTTTTATAGTGAGGAACTTATAGCGAACGTCAGAGAACTGATAACGAAGATTATTGTTGGACTGTGAGAATGATGACAGATGAATCTGGTGTTAACCGAGAGATCATTCGTACAATTTTAGTGGAAGATTTGAGCAAGAAAAAAAGTTGTTTGCATGTGTGTATCACATTCATTGTCCGATGACCAACAACTTCAGCCTGTTGAGTACACATTATCAAAACGTGTCGCAAAAAGAAACATTTCTGAAATGTGAGATTGTTGCAAAGGATGAAACATGGATTATCCGTTGTGTTCCTACAAGTAAACGTCAAAGTGCTCAGTTGGAGTCATCATCATCACCATCATCATCATCATCATCATCATCATCATCATCATCATCATCAAAAGACAAAATATTCGTCTTCAAAAGTTGAAAGTGAAGACAGTGTTGGTGTGCTCTACGACAGAAATCAAGTTATTCACAAAAAATTGATTCCAGAGGGACAGACTGTCACTGCCAAGATGTTTTGAAGTATTTTAAAACAGCTGTTGAAAGGATTCTCCGAGTCCGACCCGATTATTCCACACCTAGGGGTTTCATTTCTTCTTCGTGAGAATGCACCGGCTCACCGTGCGCTAGCCGTGCACGAGAATTGGCCAAAAAACAAGTGTGTGTTCTCTACCATCACCATGTTTCCCAGATTTGTCTCCCTGCGACTGTTTTCTATTCCCAAATTAAAGTTACCATTGAAAGAAGACTTCTTTGACAATGCTGATGACATTCAAAAGGCCGTAACTTCGACTTTATGGGCCATACCAACAGATGAACTGCAGAGGACTTTCCAATGTTTGTTAGATCGTGCTCACTGTATCAATGCACAATGGGCTTACTCTGAATAAAATACATGTTATGCCTTCAATTATTGTTTATTTTATTCTGTATTGAATTAGTCTCATTACTTTATTGCCGGTCCTATTAGTTAGCGGACTTTTGCTCTACTGTTGCTTCTCCTGATGTTATAGTTTTTCAGTTTTCTAATACTCCACCAATCCATCTTTTTCGTGGTCGACCCTTGAGTCTGGGTTAATGTAAAGCAAACTAAAGGCCCGTTGTGATATGTTTTGCTCTTTCAATCTTATGACGTCGTTAAACGATTTTGTCTGTTATTTATGTATGCGTTCAATAACGGAAATGACTGCTAGATTTTCTCTCAGTTCTTCATTTGTGAACTTATCTTTCAAGCTATTTCCTGTCATGCGTTTAAAATATTTGATTTCACTAGTTGTTATGTGTCTTAGTGTTCTTGAGTCTAGAGACTAGGTGTGACATTGGTAGTGCAAAGTTGGAATAAATATTGTTTTGTGCTATGCCTGTTTTACCTCCTATTATTTCCTTATTGGATCTCATTTGTGACACCTGTCTGATGATTTGACAATCTTCCTTTGGGTATTGAGTCTATTTCTACTTCTTATAACTTATCTTTCGTCACTAGACTTCATAGGTTTTTAAATTCCGCGACTTATTTTAATTGAATTCTTTATCGGGTTTTTAATATTTCTCTTTTTATTACAAAACTGATTCATTTTTATAATTCTTCTATTTTACATACAGGGAGTTTTTTTTTATTATAAGGCTATAGCTTAAATTATAAAAACATATGTGGTTACATTTTTTATATTTCACACCAGAAAATATCAAATTATTTACTGTTATAAATGATTCATCTAGAGACAAAACGGGCACTCTACAATACAATCTTAATCTCAACGTTGTGCCACCAATGCCAGTCCTGAGTCCTAGATGCAAGAACAATAAGAAAAAATAACCTCTACTAAGATGAAATGTGTTAGACGAATGACAGGAAATAGCGATAAGATCAGAAATGAAAAACCGATAAAAAAGCTAGGAATAGTCCCTGCCATAGAATATATGTAAAGAAATAATATATAAATTGGTTTGGCCACGTGACAAGGCAGAAAAATCAAAACTCAACACAACGATCCTTCAATAAACGTTGCGAGAACACCAGACAAGATGTCTACCACTAAAAAAATGGATCGATGAAATATTAGAAACACTAAGAAGCGTGCCAGCAGTATAGGCCAACAGAAAAGCTAAAGACAGTACGTTATATATATATCATCGATGCTAACAGACAAATAAGGAAGGACAGAAGATGATAAAATGATTAATCTAATAATCATTAAAGTATTAAAACATCACCAGTACAAACATTGATCAAGCTGAACATTCAAACATTTGCGTTAATGAAACTCTCATAAAACATGTCAATGTTACTGATTAGCAGGATGTAACAAGGTCAGGCCGTCTAAACCTACATCATGCTCATCATCATCATCATTGAGTGCCATCTCCGCAACGAAGGTTGGCTACTATAGAGCGCCATTCCACTCTGTCTCTTGCTTTGATGGTGCAGATTGTCATAAGTTGACTTGTCCATCTTTTGATGTTACTCGTCCATGTTAGTCTTGGTCTTCATCTGCCTCTTTTACCTTGTATTTTCCTTTCCAATATTACTTGTATTAGGCTGTTGTGTCATTTAACATGCCCCGAAAATTTCATTTGTCTTGTTCTAATTGTGTTTAGTAGTTCTCTTTTAATTTTTAGTTGTTTTAAAACTTCGTCGTTTGTTTTCTTTTCTCTCCATCCAATTCTAGCTAGTCTTTTATAAATCCACATTTCAAAGGCTTCAATTCTCTGTTCTGTTTTCTTGTCTAATGTCCATGTTTCTGCACAATACAGGAATATTGAGAAGATGTAACATTTTGCTATTCTTCGTTTTAGCCCTGGTGTCATTTGTTTTGATGTTAGTATATTTTTCATGGCACTAAAATTACTTTTTGCCATACCTATTCTTTAGTTTATTTCAGTTATACATTTTTCATCACTGGTATGTCTCAGGTAGTTGTAGCTCAGAACTGTCTCCAGATGTATTCCATCAACTTTGATATCCACTTGTGGGTTTTGAGAATTTTCTTTGTTTATGATCATAGTTTTAGTCTTTTTGATGTTCATATCTAGTCCATATTTTTTGCTTGTCATGTTTATTTCCTTAATTAATTGTTGTAGATCTTTAAGATTTTCTGCTAGTAGTACAGTATCGTCAGCATATCTTAGGCTATTGATTATCTTTCCATTAATTTGTAGGCCTGGCATCTCTATGATGTTTTCAAAGATTTGCTCAGTGTATAGATTGAACAAGCTTGGTGATAGGATGCATCCCTCTGTCTTGCTCCTATTTTTATATCAATGGGTGTAGGTGTAGAGTTCTCATTGTTATATTTTATTATTGTTGTTTGCTCCCAGTACAAATTACATATTAGTCGTATGTCTGTATCGTCCAGATTTATATCTTTTAGGCAGTCTATTAGCTGATTGTAGTGTATTCTATCAAAAACTTTGGTGTAGTCTATGAAGCAGGCATATATTGGTTTGTTTACTTCTATGTATTTTCAATCAATGTCCTCATGCTGAATATGGCTTCTTCTGTCACACTGTTTTTTTCTGAATCCAAATTGCTGCTCATCTAATTCAGTATTGATTTTATTCTGAATCCTTCCCTGTATAACTTTTAGTAAAATGTTTGCATCTGGCTCATTAGGCTTATTGTTCTAAAAACACTGCATTCAACTGTACCATTCTTTTTAGGTAAAGCAATGAAAGTTGATATTTTTAGTTCATTTGGTATGTATCCTGTATGGTATATGTCATAGCACATGTCTGTGATCATTCCAATGCCAAAATCTTCTAGTGCCGGTATCATTTATATCTGTATATTTATTGGTCCTGCTGCTTTTCCCTTTTTAATTTTTTATAGCTTTTTCTGGATTTTATAGCTGGACGTACATTTTATAAATGGTTTTTTTTTTGTCCCTTCCGTCATGAAATAATTCTGTTATATATTCCTGCCATCTATCGATTATATCATTGTTGTCTGTTAGCATTCTTCCCTCTTTGTTTGCAATGCAACCGCTTCCTGTAACTTTTTTGTCTTTATTAGTCATTCTCTTTACTACTGTGTACATCCCTCTTACATTGTGTTTACTTTCCGTAGTTTCGACTTCTAGATATCTTTGGTTGAGCCAGCCTTCTTTTACCGTTTTGCACATTTTGCGTATTTCATTATCAATTTCCTTGTATCTGGCAGCGTTCTTCGCTTGTCTTCTTTCTTCCATTTTTTCCAAGATGTTGTCAGTTACCCATTTTTGTTTTTTTGTTATTTTCCTTTTTGGGTAAGGTGTCACAAGATTCTTGTATGCTGTTTTTTTATGCATTGCCATTTGGTTGTGACTTTTTCTTCAGGATTTTCTCTTCTGTACTGCTCAATCCCTTCTTCCAGCAGCTTTTGATATGTGTTCTTTACTTGTACTGTATATATAAGTTTCTTTAACATCTTTCTGATTAAAAGCTGTTATATCTATTGGTATTGCTGAATTCGTCTTTTGTTTGTTTCTCTTTAATTTGATTTTTATTTTAATCATTACACGATTGTGATCTGAATTAATATCTGCTCCTGGATAGGCTTTGGCTTTCTTGACGCTGTTCCTGAATCTGTCTTTTATAGTTATGTAATCGATTTGATTCCTCTTCCTATCACCAGGGCTTTTCCGTGTGTATAATTTCCTTTTCTCTTGCTCAAAGAAGGTGTTACATATTATCAGCCTGTTTTCTTCACAAAATTGTATTAATCTTTCACCTATGTCATTTCTTTTTCCTAAACCGTGATTTCCTATAATGGTCTTATATACCTTTTCCTACTTTAGCGTTCATGTCACCCATTACAGTCAAGATGTCTGAATATTTCACTTGCTTCATAACTGTATTTAGATCTTCATAGTACTACGTAGTACATATGCTAGAACATTCTTAAGAACAGAACTAAAATATCACATCTACATTAAAACTATTAGTTATTGAGTTATTTGTGGGTCATGATCATTGCACTCCGAACATGCCCATAGCTATGCCAACTCGAAGACTATAAAACTGGCAAAATAACCTAATAAATAATATGTTTTACTTTGTTTAAAGTTACAGCGTGTGTGAGTTGTTTACGGTTGAATATTATGCACTTGACAAATATGGCAACTGATTTGTTCCTATCAGGGCTACAGATTAATTATCGTTTCATTAGATTAAGCTGCCGATTTCCATTATTGTCAATTAGAAGAGAAATACAATTATGTCCGTCTCCTCGCCGTTTCTTAATTATTTGGGCACAATCAATCTGTTAATATAATTTGATATAATTAATACCAAAATATAATGTCTCTCATCTTGTTCGTGCATGTTAGTACATTTATTTGTAATAATTAATGTTAATACCTCTTCTACGGTGTGTTATATTCTTTCCAAATTGTATTCAACATTATTTCCACGGGGTCTTTGTATCTATGAGGCTATAACGTTTGTCTTATGTTCTCCGGTACTCAATTTGAGCAATAAGTGTGCAGGGTTCCCTCTTTTCCAGGTTATACAATTCACATTTTGACTCACACGTGAGGCAAGTACTTCTCTTCTGCAGGTTTTCAGAAGTGCTTCATAAATGATGATTTTAGGGGTCAGTTCTCACATAAGAAAAAGTTAAAAGGTTAACATTCTTTATCACCACGTTTTCACAATACACAACGTCCAAAATTCTAGGTTAACATACTTCATGTCTACCTTTTTACAATACACAACGTCCACAATTCTAGGTTGACATACTTCATGTCTACATTTTTACAATACACAACATCCACAATTCTAGGTTAACATACTTCATGTTTACCTTTTTACAATATACAGCGTCCACAATTCTAGGTTAACATACTTCATGTCTACCATTTTACAATACACAACATCTACAATTCTAGGTTAACATACTTAATGTCTACATTTTTACAATACACAACATCCACAATTCTAGGTTAACATACTTCATGTCTACATTTTTACAATATACAACGTCCACAATTCTAGGTTAACATACTTCATGTCTACCTTTTTACAATATACAACGTCCACAATTCTAGGTTAACATACTTCATGTCTACCTTTTTACAATATATAACGTCCACAATTCTAGGTTAACATACTTCATGTCTACCTTTTTACAATACACAACGTCCACAATTCTAGGTTAACATACTTCATGTCTACCTTTTTACAATATACAACGTCCACAATTCTAGGTTAACATACTTTATGTCTACCTTTTTACAATATACAACGTCCACAATTCTAGGTTAACATACTTCATGTCTACCTTTTTACAATATACAACGTCCACAATTCTAGGTTAACATACTTCATGTCTACCTTTTCACAATACACAACGTCCACAATTCGAGGTTAACATACTTTATGTCTACCTTTTTACAATACACAACATCCACAATTCTAGGTTAACATACTTTATGTCTACCTTTTTACAATATACAACGTCTACAATTTTAGGTTAACATACTTCATGTCTACCTTTTTACAATACACAACGTCCACAATTCTAGGTTAACATACTTCATGTCTACCTTTTTACAATACACAACATCTACAATTCTAGGTTAACATACTTCATGTCTACCTTTTTACAATACACAACATCTACAATTCTAGGTTAACATACTTCATGTCTACCTTTTTACAATACACAACATCTACAATTCTAGGTTAACATACTTCATGTCTACCTTTTTACAATACACAACGTCCACAATTCTAGGTTAACATACTTCATGTCTACCTTTTTACAATACACAACATCTACAATTCTAGGTTAACATACTTTATGTCTACCTTTTTACAATACACAACGTCCACAATTCTAGGTTAACATACTTTATTATGTCTACCTTTTTACAATACACAACGTCCACAATTCGAGGTTAACATACTTCATGTCTACATTTTTACAATACACAACATCCACAATTCTAGGTTAACATACTTCATGTCTACCTTTTTACAATACACAACGTCCACAATTCTAGGTTAACATACTTCATGTATACATTTTTACAATACAGAACGTCCACAATTCTAGGTTAACATACTTCATGTCTACATTTTTACAATACACAACGTCCACAATTTTGTTCTACTGTGTTTTTTTTTTCAATCGTAGATTTAGTTGGTAGAAACAAATAGTCAGAGTATAAAGCCCATAAATGTGTACTTGACGTTCTAACAATCAACCATGTTGCACATAATATTTGACATAGGAGTACAGTGCCTCATTATTACATTTTCTTTTCATGAACACGTCATTGTTCATTCGTGTGTTTGAGAGGTACAGGTGCTCCATATTGTGAACCACTGGCCTATATAAAAATAAGTAAAGAGCCCCGTCACGTCAAGTGGCGTATATGGAATATAGTGTCAATGGCCATAATTTCTACAGACCTTCCGCACATGATTTTGGGGGCAAACTGGTCGACATTATGTCCTGCCGCTTTACTTTCCCAGAAAAAAATCCTTTTACCCATTGAAGGCTGGGTGAACCTGGAAGCCGTCGATCAGGATCGAACCCGACCTCTTGTCCTTTGTAGTCCAGTTCACTAATCCAATTTAAATAACGTTTATTTTGACACACGATGTCGTGACGTCACATTAGATCTCATCTAAAATTTAGTCACGTGTCACTGTTAAGATGGCTTAATCTGTCTTTCCTGCTTACACAAGTTCTCAAAGAAAACTGTTGACTGGTAAACTTTCCAGCACATTAAATTACACGAGGCATTTGATTTGTTTAGTTGCCTACCACTGAAAGTGAACCATAGACTTTTCTCATCACCACCTATCTTTTAAATGTCCAAATGGGTCGGTAGATTCACGTCATTTCCTTAAATTGAAATATTCGCTGATATCCGATCATAACGCTTTTTGAGAGGACGATGACGCACGGTTGTTTCAGTGCTAAGTATTTGATTCACATCTCTTCTTGTGTTTATATATTATTCTTCTACAGGTGTAAAACTGCTTGTTATATGCTTAACTGTTTTATGAATGCAATATTTAATTTCGAAATTCTTTGAGCGTAATGTTGAATCGCTGGACAAAAACAGTCTTTTCAATTGGTCAAATATAAGACTAACATTCATATGTTTATTAATTTGATCTTTTAGCCAACATTTGACGCTCATTTTGTTATCCTCGAAGCCCATGAGGAAAAACCTTGGTTTCTTTGGATAGTGATAATAACTACGAAGAAAAGATTTCGTCACAAGTAACCTGCCCTTGAAGAAGACATGGCTTCATGAACAAAGGATATCAAAACTCATCTTTGAGCAAAGAAGCGCAAATTAAACGACAACACAACGTGTCCGTTTCCACTTGACGCGATTTTCAGGGCAGACAATTAAAAGGACCAACAGAAAATTCCATTAGTCGTTGGATAAACGTTAACAGACAACACATCTAGGATAAACGTTAACAGAAAACACATCTAGGATAAACGTTAACAGAAAACACATCTAGGATAAACGTTAACAGAAAATACATCTAAGATAAACGTTAACAGACAACACATCTAGGATAAACGTCAACAGACAACACATCTATGGTAAACCTTAACAGAAAACACATCTAGGATAAACGTCAACAGACAACACATCTAGGATAAACGTTAACAGAAAACACATCTAAGATAAACGTTAACAGAAAACAAATTTAGGATAAACGTCAACAGACAACACATCTAGGATAAACGTTAACAGAAAACACATCTAGGATAAACGTCAACAGACAACACATCTAGGATAAACGTTAACAGAAAACACATCTAGGATAAACGTAAACAGACAACACATCTAGGATAAACGTTAACAGACAACACATCTAAGATAAACGTTAACAGAAAACAAATTTAGGATAAACGTCAACAGACAACACATCTAAGATAAACGTTAACAGAAAACACATCTAGGATAAACGTTAACAGAAAACACATCTAAGATAAACGTTAACAGAAAACACATCTAGGATAAACGTTAACAGAAAACACATCTAGGATAAACGTCAACAGACAACACATCTAAGATAAACGTTAACAGAAAACACATCTAGGATAAACGTCAACAGAAAACACATCTAAGATAAACGTTAACAGAAAACACATCTAAGATAAACGTTAACAAAAAACAAATTTAGGATAAACGTCAACAGACAACACATCTAAGATAAACGTTAACAGAAAACACATCTAGGATAAACGTTAACAGAAAACACATCTAGGATGAACGTTAAAAGAAAACAAATTTATGATAAACGTTAACAGAAAACACATCTAGGATAAATGTTAACAGAAAACACATCTAGGATAAACGTTAAAAGAAAACAAATTTAGGATAAACGTTAACAGAAAACACATCTAGGATAAACGTTAAAAGAAAACACATCTAGGATAAACGTTAATAGAAAACACATCTAGAATAAACGTTAACAGAAAACACATCTAGACATTTAGTCAGGTAAAGCTGGAAACTCAGACATAGAACGAAGTCAAAATCTAATTTAAATCTTTAAACTGTTAGTAGTTAAAATAAGATTAACGAAGTGACGTACATAATAATGAGTCGAATCTTTTAAAAACTCGAATCTTATGAAAATAGCGAAATCAGGCTGACAGTCTTCAGACTTGCAAAATAGATAATTCAAAAAGAAGGGCCTGATTCTATCTTCTGAATCGACACTTATGGACAAGGTCTTCAGCTTTCTGGAGAAACAGTTGACCACAATGAAACATATTGAAACCTTGATATTTCTCTCTACTCGTACAACCTGGAATATTTCCACTCAAATTTTACTCCGAATTCGATTATATATCCTCACAAATTCGTATAGTATTTGGTTCATTACGACTGTAACATCGCTTCAGAACTTAACAAATTCATCATCACCATCAAGTACATGCCTGCTGGCGTAGGTGTCATGTCTCTCCACAATCTTCGATCTCGACAGTTATTTATCATTTCTGTTTTTGACCTTCTTACAAGCCAATCTCTTAAGCTGTCTGGTAATTTTTCTATTTGCTGTCCTCTTATCTCTTCGTCCCTCAATTTTCTCAGCTGTTACAATATATTCCAGTTGTTCTCTTCTCATTTACATGGCCAAAAAATGATGATTGTTTCTTCCTAATATAGGAAATTAGCTCTCATTTTCCTTTGGTCTCATTCAGAACGTTTTCATTACTCTTCTTATCTGTCCGTGATACTCTCAACATTCTTCTGTAAAACCACATTTCCACAAACTCCAGTGATTTTCTTGTTTGTTGTCCTATTGTCCATGATTCACATCTATATGTTAAGACTGACTCTACATAACATTTAAGAACTCGTTTTCTTTGTTTCGATTGTTAAAAAATGGCTTAATAAATTACTTAGCGTGAAATAATTTTTTTGCTTTTATGTGCGTGTCAAAGAATATCCCTCGTGCTAAAATTACAAATCAAAATAAGCCCCAAAACTGCCATAAATTCGTCAGCAACTTCTTGTAATCCACAGGAAGTAATTGGTAACTCTCTTTACAGGAGGTAGAAGCATGAAAATGTAGTTAATTTCTACTACAGAATAGACTTGGTTGGAAAAAATAACTTCAAACATTCCTCGACATTATCGTGGTCAATAGGACTTTAATGACAATGTTGTTAACCAGTTGTGGACCAGCTGTGAACCAGATGTGAACCAGCTGTGGACCAGCTGTGAACCAGCTGTGAACCTTTAAGAAAGAACTAAAAATTGCCAAAATTAGACACAAATGGATGAGATTTTTTTTACAAACTTAATCACATGCCTATTTATCTTATCAGTCTGAAGCATCTTATAGTGCCATGAAGCAGGAACAAACATAGGAGAAAAGAATATTAGAATGGTTATCTGTACGTTTATTGAAGCCGTCATCTTTTCCAAACATCCCTTCACATTCTACTTAATCGATTTGCTGTCTTCACAGGTCAAGTCTAGTGAAGTTCAACGTTCCATTTCAGTACTCCATGCAATTGTTGTTTTCAATGCTCTTAAAGTATTATTTTATGCATTAAGTATTTCACATGCATTATGCTATTATCATTATTATTATTATTTTTAAAAATAGTTTTAAATAAATAAACAGTGCTGGTCTGGAACGAACTAATTAATTCACATTAATTGAGTTATTCATCATCATCATCATCATCATCGAGTGCCATCTCCGCATCAAAGGTTGGCTACCATGGAGCATCATTGTGCTCTGTCTTTGTGCATCTGCTCTGTCTCGTGCTTTAATGGTGCAGGTTGTCATAGGCTGACTTGTCCGTCTTTTGATGTTACTCGTCCATGTTGGTCTTGGTCTGCCTCTGCCTCTTTTACCCTATATTTTCCCCTCAACGATTACTTATAGTAGGCTTTTGTGTTTTAATAATTGAGCTTTTGATTTATTTTAAATTGAGTTATTAGCACAGTCTTAAAAGCAGAGACACAGATTGAACTGCAAGAAATGATAGACATAATAGTAAAATAAGACAACAAGAAATGTCTAAGTCTGAATAGTAAGAAACAAAACAGAAGTAATGGTCATATTGAAGAATCAATCATCACCATCATGCAGCATAAAAACATACAGGAAACATCTGAAACATATGCAACGTGTCATATACTTGGGCACAATAACAACATCAGATGGAAGATGCACCACAGAAATAAAATGCAGAATAGCTCAGGCAAAAATAGCATTTCAGAAAATGAAAAACGTCATATGCAACAAGTCTATGTCACTATAAGTGAGAGTTCATCGGTGCCACACAGAACCAATTCTTATTTGTGAAAGCGAATCATGAAACAAACAAAAGAAAAGACTATTAGAGGCTACAGAGATGGGATTCCTCAGAAGAATGTTGAAAGTTTCCTATACAGCTAAAAAGAACAATGAGGAAATTCTCAAAGAGACAAACACGAAACGTGAGCTCTTAAGAAGCATCAGAAAGAAACAATCAACATTTTTCGGACATATCATGAAAAGAGGAAAGTTGGAAAACTTGGTTATACCTTAAAAAAATACAGGGAAAGGGAGATCGCGGACGACAAAGAGAGAAAATACTAGATTGCTTGGTGTCACGGCATGGAAAACAGTCAAGTACAGAATTGATACGATGCACGGTGGATAGAAGATTGTGGAAAGTAATCATCGCCTACGTTAACTGGTATGGCACATGATGATGATGCGTTATTTGTGGATTATCATCATTGTGTGCCGAACATTTCACGATAATTCTTTGACGGAAATTGATTCGGTTTGAATTCACCTGTTTCAATGTCTACCCTTACATCATGTGTTCTCGTTAACCTTTGTATAAATCGCAGTTTGAACATATTGCTAGAAAGATGTATGTACAAATATGGGGGTTCCACTATAAATATATGGTAGCCGCGATAGCTCAGTGGTTAGTAAACTGGACTAAAAAGGACGAAGGTCGGTTTCAATCCTGATAGACGGATTCTGGGTTCATCCAGCCATAAATAAGTACCGGATTTTTTCTATGAAAGTAAAGCGGCACGGGCGTAAATACCGACCACATTACCTAAAAAAAAAAAGGCAAATTATTGTCACTAACACTAAATTCGCTATACGCCACTTGGCGTGACGGGGCTCTTTACTTTACTTACTAGAAATAAATTATATATATATATATATATATATATATATATATATATATATATATATATATACATAAGTACATAACTGACATGTTTACTTGAAATCCCCAACGCAGAAAACTACGAAGAATAGAAGTCTAACTGCATAAGTAAATTTGTTTTCTGTGGTATCAGAGAGTTGTTGCTTCCTTATGCGGCTGAGAGAGATTTGTCACATAACACGCTGTCAATATGTGCTGCTCAGTTCATTTCCATACAAGTAACGTCTAAGTTTCAACTCAAGGGGAAAAAACGATATGTGAAGAAATAAATTACATATTTGTGTGAATATTTTCAGAAAATTGAGATTAAAATGCACTGTATATATATATATATATATATATATATATATATATATATATATATATATATATATATATATATATAAATTTAATGCACCCCATAGCTAGACAATTAAACTAGACGACAGCAGAAGTAGTTGATCGGTAAAGATTACAGAACTACCAGCAGAAAATAGTCAGTCATTGATTTCAAAAATAAGCAACAGGAACGACAACCCTAGTGGAGTACAATCGTTCATGATCTATTATGTGTCCTGCTTAGTTCAGAATAAATATAAAGATGACTATCAAGACGATAACTTCAGATGCAAAAACTGCAAACACATATTCTTGAATTGACATTTATTAGCTAAGATCTATCTAATTTATATGGAAGTCTAAAACTACACGAAATATAGAAAATAGACGTATAAAATAGTGTGTATAATATTTGCATTAAAGATAAAACATGAACATCATTATAACAGCGATATATAGAAATGTAACAATGGCCGCTAAAAGAGTTTGCTGATATTATATATATATATATATATATATATATATATATATATATATATATATATATATGCCAATTTTAATACAAGGAGCATAAAATATTAATTAACTGATACTGCATTGACCATATGCAAAAAAAAAATGTATAGACTTAATGTAAAAGAACTGACTTACAAATAGCACCCTACAGAGGAAATTAAAATGCTACGGCCTGGTCAAAAGACACAGCGGGCTGGAAAGAATAATAATAGGAGGAATTTGTATCATATACGATAAATAGTGTGTAGATTAAAATAGAGCCAAGAACACGCAGTTTACACAAATTTAAAGCATCGAAAGTTTGTTGATTCAAACATTTAGAAACTGCAAATAAAACATGTTGTCATCGGAAGTTTGTTGATTCAAACATTTAGAAACTGCAAATAAAACATGTTGTCATCGGAAGTTTGTTGATTCAAACATTTAGAAACTGCAAATAAAACATGTTGTCATCGGAAGTTTGTTGATTCAAACATTTAGAAACTGCAAATAAAACATGTTGTCATCGGAAGTTTGTTGATTCAAACATTTAGAAACTGCAAATAAAACATGTTGTCATCGGAAGTTTGTTGATTCAAACATTTAGAAACTGCAAATAAAACATGTTGTCATCGGAAGTTTGTTGATTCAAACATTTAGAAACTGCAAATAAAACATGTTGTCATCGGAAGTTTGTTGATTCAAACATTTAGAAACTGCAAATAAAACATGTTGTCATCGGAAGTTTGTTGATTCAAACATTTAGAAACTGCAAATAAAACATGTTGTCATCGGAAGTTTGTTGATTCAAACATTTAGAAACTGCAAATAAAACATGTTGTCATCGGAAGTTTGTTGATTCAAACATTTAGAAACTGCAAATAAATCATGTTGTCATCGGAAGTTTGTTCATTCAAACATTTAGAAACTGCAAATAAAACATGTTGTCATCGGAAGTTTGTTGATTCAAACAAATTTTGAAACTGCAAAAAAAACATGTTGTCATCGGAAGTTTGTTGATTCAAACATTTAGAAACTGCAAATAAAACATGTTGTCATCGGAAGTTTGTTGATTCAAACATTTAGAAACTGCAAATAAAACATGTTGTCATCGAAAGTTTGTTTATTCAAACATTTAGAAACTGCAAATAAAACATGTTGTCATCGGAAGTTTGTTGATTCAAACATTTAGAAAATGCAAATAAAACATGTTGTCATCGGAAGTTTGTTGATTCAAACATTTAGAAACTGCAAATAAAACATGTTGTCATCGGAAGTTTGTTGATTCAAACATTTAGAAACTGCAAATAAAACATGTTGTCATCGGAAGTATTGCTAGCCGACAAAATAGCGCGAAGGGCTGAGAAAGGTTGGGAGTCAGGCAGATAGATGATGTCATAGGAATGAAGCAGTTGCACAGATTTACTAAAATGTCAGTGCATCATTCAATACAAGCGGTCTATTCTTCTTTCTTCATCTGTCAAACAGCGTTAAGTGGATATATAGCTTGCAACCTTCTGTTCTTCTGTTTGTCATTGCTGTAAGATTTCCTGATGTTCGGAGTGCATTGATGATGACCCGCTGATAACTCAATATTTCCTGATGTTCGGAGTGCATTGATGATGGCCCGCAGATAACTCAATATTTCCTGATGTTCGGAATGCATTGATGATGACCCGCTGATAACTCAATATTTCCTGATGTTCGGAGTGCATTGATGATGACCCGCTGATAACTCAATATTTCCTGATGTTCGGAGTGCATTGATGATGACCCGCTGATAACTCAATATTTCATGATGTTCGGAGTGCATTGATGACGACCCGCAGATAACTCAATATTTCCTGATGTTCGGAGAGCATTGATGATGACCCGCTGATAACTCAATATTTCCTGATGTTCGGAGTGCATTGATGACGACCCGCAGATAACTCAATATTTCCTGATGTTCGGAGTGCATTGATGACGACCCGCAGATAACTCAATATTTCCTGATGTTCGGAGTGCATTGATGATGACCCGCTGATAACTCAATATTTCCTGATGTTCGGAGTGCATTGATGATGACCCGCTGATAACTCAATATTTCCTGATGTTCGGAGTGCATTGATGATGACCCGCAGATAACTCAATATTTCCTGATGTTCGGAGTGCATTGATGACGACCCGCAGATAACTCAATATTTCCTGATGTTCGGAGTGCATTGATGATGACCCGCTGATAACTCAATATTTCCTGATGTTCGGAGTGCATTGATGACGACCCGCAGATAACTCAATATTTCCTGATGTTTGGAGTGCATTGATGATGACCCGCAGATAACTCAATATTTCCTGATGTTCGGAGTGCATTGATGATGACCCGCAGATAACTCAATATTTCCTGATGTTCGGAGTGCATTGATGATGACCCGCTGATAACTCAATATTTCCTGATGTTCGGAGTGCATTGATGACGACCCGCAGATAACTCAATATTTCCTGATGTTCGGAGTGCATTGATGATGACCCGCTGATAACTCAATATTTCCTGATGTGCATTGATGACGACCCGCAGATAATTCAATATTTCCTGATGTTCGGAGTGCATTGATGATGACCCGCAGATAACTCAATATTTCCTGATGTTCGGAGTGCATTGATGATGACCCGCAGATAACTCAATATTTCCTGATGTTCGGAGTGCATTGATGATGACCCGCAGATAACTCAATATTTCCTGATGTTCGGAGTGCATTGATGACGACCCGCAGATAACTCAATATTTCCTGATGTTCGGAGTGCATTGATGATGTCTCGCTGATAACTCAATATTTCCTGATGTTCGGAGTGCATTGATGATGACCCGCAGATAACTCAATATTTCCTGGTGTTTTTAATACTCCACCGTCGATCAAACTTTATTGACCGGCTCTTTATTTCGAAAGAAAAGTAAAGTAAAGTAAAGTAAAGTACCCCCATCACGCCAAAGTGGTGTATAGGGAATATGGTGTTAGTGACCATACAATTTTACAGACCTTCGGGACATGACTACTAAGGTAATGTTGTCGATATTACGTATGTGTCGCTTTACTTTCCCAGAAAAAATCCGGTACCCACTTAATGGCTGGGTGAATCTGGAAGCCGTCGATCAGGATTGAACCCGACCTCTTGCCCATTGTAGTCCAGTTCACTAACCACTGAGCTATCGCGGCTCCCAGATTAGTGATTTTTCTGGGAAGTAAAGGCGGCCTTCCATGATGCCGACAACATCAGCCAAAAATGTGGCGTGGTCATAGAAAAATATGGTCACTGACACCATATTCCCCATACGACTAGCAAGGCGTGAAGGAAACCTTGACTTTACTTTAGTCAATATTTTCCTATTACTTGTTAATGACTCGCTGTGACATATTTTGATCTGTCTTATCATGTGTTCAAACCATTTTATCTGTTGTTTCTTTATTAATTTAATAGCGCGAATTGTTTTAAGCCTTTTAATTCTTCATTATCTTTGTTCATCTCTCAGGCTGTTTAATGGCATGCGTCAAACACATTTAATTTCAGTGGTTTTATTTATGTGTTTGTTTTTAAGTCAAGCAATTCAGTCCTGCCATTGGTAGTGTAATGTTAGGATAAAGATTGCTTTTAGAGTGCTCGTTTAGTTTCTATAATTATTTCCTTGACAGATTATGGGTTATTGTGTGCTGGATCCTTATTCTACTTCAGCGGAAGCGCGGTGTCACTATTCTGCAATGAGCATTGGTATTTTCGCTTCTTGGCGATGTATCCGTTTTAACGTGCGGAGAGTTCTCACAGAGCCTCCATCTTTTCGCCATTTACCGTGAGGGCTGACATCTAATCTCGATGCCCAGTTAACCGGGATGGTAAAACCAAAGATTCGAGAAGTAAGTTTCCTACCGCCTTTGACAGAATTCGAACTAGGACCGTCTTGTCCAAGAGGCCGGCGTTTTACTCCTAGACCACCTAGTTCCCCACATCTGTCCATTGACATGTCTAGCTTATGACGTCTGCGCACTTAGAGATATCAGATGAACCTACGACTTTCTTCCTTTATTTTATTCGTTTTAGTTTGTTCCTACTTTAACTTATAAGACTGAGGACATGAGTGGATAGATAAATAAATACTTATGGATATGTCCGATAGGCATTGAGGATGAGCAGTCGACTGAACTAAGCTAAACTATATATATATATATATATACAGTCGTCATTATTGTACTCGGACAATGTCCACTACCACTTGGACCTCTTGCCTTGTCAAGAATGATAGCGGTATAATACATGAACTTTTAATTACAGCATTGTATAACACTAAACTTTATATTATAAAATAAATCATTAACAAGACCGTTTTTCTAGATTCACCAATCACAGCTAAACGTCGCATAGGGCTCGAAGTGCTTTCCGGCATCCATCTATATTCTGGGCAAGATGTTTGATCTTATCAAATGAGTCTATGCCTGCCAACTTTGCCTTTCTTATCAGTGTTCTTTGCAGTGTCTCTCTATGTCTTCCTCTTGGTCTGCATCTTAATGTTTTCCAATCTAAGAGCATGTTTTGAGATTCCCTTGTTGTCATTTCTCATAAAGTCCAACATATATCCATCTTCTTTTCCTAATTGTTGATGAGATCTAAAGTTGCATGACCATTTTTCTATCTCTTTATTAGTCTTGAATTCATTCCATTATACACAGAGTATCCTTCTTAAGCATGTGTCTTTGAAAGCGCTTAGTTTTTTTTTCTCAATATATATATTATATTATTTTCCAGCTTTCACATGTGTAGGTAAAGGTTGATAATAAATTCGAGTTGAACATTCTTAGTTATTTTGATTTTTTTTTTTTTATTTCCCTTTTTTGTCTACTTTTAAAAAATGATTTTGCTGTTACTTTTGCTATTTTGCTTTTGATCTCATTGTTTTTTTTGTTTCACTTTCTTGGTCTACATATATACCTAGTGGTTTTCTGTTTTCCAATGCCTCATTAGTGCTTTCGGACTGATAATATTCGCCGTGCTTTTAATTTCTTGAGCAGGTTTTTCGACATAACTCATTATAACGTTACGAGATTCTATAACATCCATGGTTTCCCCATCCATAGGCTAATCTGGGCGAGTCAGTTCTACGTGCAGCCGTTCTAGAGCAAGACAAGAATCTGTTTTTGATGGGATTATTGTTTTACATTTTTAACAGGGCCTGAGTAAAAGTGAAGAGCCCAGTCACGCCAAGTGTCGTATAGGGAATATGGTGTTAGTGACCATAGTTTTTATAGACCTTCGGCACATGATTTTTGGGCTAATGTGGTCGGAATTACGCCCGTGCCGCTTTACTTCCCAGAACAAAAAATCCGGTACCAATTTAAGGCTGGGTGAACCCGGAAGCTGTCGATCAGGATCGAACCCTCCCTCTTGTCCTTTGTAATCCAGTTCACTAACCACTGAGATATTGCGGCTCCCCAAATAGGGCCTGAACAGTAATATAAATTCTGCTATTTTCTATTGTGTATAGCTTACATTCTTTATAAGTTCAGTTTAGATACATGAACTATTTACTGTTACTTTGATTCTCCTAGACATCATCTACCATAAGATGAAGGAAGAATAATTGATCGCTCCACTTGAAATTCCAGCCAGGAAACTTACAACTTGAGGTGAGTTTCTTAACTTAACCGTTACAGAATCTCTCTATTGATTTGTTTTTCTTGCGTTCATTGAATTGTTTTAATTACTTCGAGACTCGTTGTGTTATTATCTATTATTGACTATTAATCACTCTTCATTACTGAAATTCTCATTCATACTGATCGCTATATAAATATACTTCTTTAAAATCCATAGTCAGCTTTTTAAAAATTTCCTTTACGTTATTAGTGCTGTAAAATGGCTATTTTAGACAATTACGTCTAATGGTCATGTCTGTAACATTGGTCTAAGTGACACATGTCTATGTAACAATTAAGTCTAATGGTCTTGTCTACAACACATGTCTATGTAACAATTAAGTCTAATGGACATGTCTGTAACACATGTCTATGTAACAATTAAGTCTAATGGTCATGTCTGTAACATATGTCTCTGTAACAATTAAGTCTATTGGACATATATGTAGCACCGATCTAAGTAACAATTACGTCTAATGATTATGACTTTAACACATGTCTATGTAACAATTACGTCTAATGGGCAAATATGTAGCACTGATCTAAGTAACAATTACGTCTAATGGGCAAATATGTAGCACTGATCTAAGTAACAATTACGTCTAATGGGCAAAAATGTAGCACCGATCTAAGTAACAATTACGTCTAATGATTATGACTGTAACACATGTCTATGTAACAATTACATCTAATGGACATATCTGTAACACTGATCTAAGTAACAATTACGTCTAATGGACATATCTGTAACACTGATCTAAGTAACAATTACGTCTAATGGACATATCTGTAACACTGATCTAAGTAGCAATTACGTCTAATGGACATATATGTAACACTGATCTATGTGACAATTACGTCTAATGGACATATCTGTAACACTGATCTATGTGACAATTACGTCTAATGGACATATCTGTAACACTGATCTATGTGACAATTACGTCTAATGGACATATCTGTAATACTGATCTATGTGACAATTACGTCTAATGGACATATCTGTAACACTGATCTATGTGACAATTACGTCTAATGGACATATCTGTAACACTGATCTAAGTAACAATTACGTCTAATGGACATATCTGTAACACTGATCTAAGTAACAATTACGTCTAATGGATATATATGTAACACTGATCTAAGTAACAATTACGTCTAATGGACATATCTGTAACACTGATCTAAGTAACAATTACGTCTAATGGACATATCTGTAACACTGATCTAAGTAACAATTACGTCTAATGGACATATATGTAGCACCGATCTAAGTAACAATTACGTCTAATGGACATATATGTAGCACCAATCTAAGTAACAATTACGTCTAATGGACATATCTGTAACACTGACCTAAGTAACAATTACGTCTAATGGACATATCTGTAACACTGACCTAAGTATTACGTCTAATTATCTGTCTAATGGACATAATGGACTGTAACACTGATCTAAGTAACAATTACGTCTAATGGACATATCTGTAACACTGACCTAAGTAACAATTACGTCTAATGGACATATCTGTAACACTGACCTAAGTAACAATTACGTCTAATGGACATATATGTAACACTGATCTAAGTAACAATTACGTCTAATGGACATATCTGTAACACTGATCTAAGTAACAATTACGTCTAATGGACATATCTGTAACACTGATCTAAGTAACAATTACGTCTAATGGACATATCTGTAACACTGATCTAAGTAACAATTACGTCTAATGGACATATATGTGGCAACGATCTAAGTAACAATTACGTCTAATGGACATATATGTAGCACCGATCTAAGTAACAATTACGTCTAATGGACATCTAAGTAACAATTACGTCTAATGGACCCCGATCTAAGTAACAATTACGTCTAATGGACATATATGTAGCCCCGATCTAAGTAACAATTACGTCTAATGGACATATATGTAGCCCCGATCTAAGTAACAATTACGTCTAATGGACATATATGTAGCCCCGATCTAAGTAACAATTACGTCTAATGGACATATCTGTAACACTGATCTATGTGACAATTACGTCTAATGGACATATCTGTAACACTGATCTATGTGACAATTACGTCTAATGGACATATCTGTAACACTGACCTAAGTAACAATTACGTCTAATGGACATATCTGTAACACTGACCTAAGTAACAATTACGTCTAATGGACATATCTGTAACACTGATCTAAGTAACAATTACGTCTAATGGACATATCTGTAACACTGACCTAAGTAACAATTACGTCTAATGGACATATCTGTAACACTGACCTAAGTAACAATTACGTCTAATGGACATATCTGTAACACTGACCTAAGTAACAATTACGTCTAATGGACATATCTGTAACACTGACCTAAGTAACAATTACGTCTAATGGACATATCTGTAACACTGACCTAAGTAACAATTACGTCTAATGGACATATCTGTAACACTGACCTAAGTAACAATTACGTCTAATGGACATATCTGTAACACTGACCTAAGTAACAATTAAGCTTAAATGATCAGTTCTCAATCTGAAGATGATCATTGGGTATTCCCTTATTTATAAAGACACGTGTTTTTTTCGTTTAAATCCGTGTACTCTGTGCCAATCTATTTTCCATTTCACCAGTTTTCTTTTGTATAACATTATAATCGCTCATGTGATGCAACTGCATAAAAACAAGGGAGAATTTCTTATCTGGCGCATAATTGCTTAATATGCCAGATTGAATGCACAGAATCGTCAGGCATAAAACAGCTTCCGTGAATAGACAACCAACAACTGTGAAGTGAAAATTGAACGTGATATCAGCATGGGTTATTACATCAAATAGATTCTAATAACGAGCATTTCAATTTCAAAAGCTTTATCACATTAGTGATAGTTGGCGGAAACAGTGCATGATTGCGCGAGGATTAATAAGGCGAAAAAATTTGACTACGAATGGTTCGAGTGAGAATGAACACGATAAAATAAAAAAATATGGCGACAGGTTGTATAAATGAGTGCTCTTCAAAGTGAGAGATAGCGTTTATCTGATGTGGACAATATTAGCCTAACATTAAATGACATAATAGCTTCATACCATATGAAAAGCATTCAACATATTCAAAAGATCAAATTTATGAGAGAATATGTGTGGAAAGAAAAGAAGTAGTAATATTTTAGTGAGGAAGTATTTGATTTATGCATCTCCTACTTTTAGAATGCATTAATGTTTAACGTGAAATATCGTAATTTTAGATATAATCATCAACAAATACCGGGCCTGCTGATGTAGGTGATCATGTCTCTCCACAATTTTCGATCTCGACAGTTATTTATCATTTCTTTTGTTGACCTTCTGCTAAGCCATAAGTAAAAACAGAATAGGCACATAAACTAAAAGAGCCAGTACTGACCCATGGAAGCGAATCATGGACAGTAGACACACAAATAAAGAGACGATTAGAGATAACAGAAATGGGATTTCTCATAAGAATGTTGAGGGTTCCCCGGACAACGAAAAAGACAAAACAAGGAAACTCTCGAGGTCAGTATCAAAATATAGCTCGTAAAAACATTATAAAGAAATAATATATATTTTTTTGGGAATATCATGAGAAGAAAAATGTTGTACTACTTGGTTACAACTGGCAAAATACAGGGAAAGAGAAATCGCGGACGTAAAGAGATATAAGATAGACTGGTGTGTTGGCATAGAAAACCGTAAAAGAATTGATACGATGCACTGAAAACAGAGAAGTCTGGAAGGGCATGATCGCCTACACCAGCCGGTATGGCAGTTGATGAATGAATGAAGCGTAAATAACTTGAAGAGCACTGGCAACAGATGCAACCAGGATTCACGTAAATATAATGAGCTAGATTATGTTAACAAGGGAATGTCAAATAACGTCAATATACTTTTTTATTTTATGGTAAATGCAGGATACCTTCTATTGAAACAACTAATAAAGTATTAACTATTCAGCCCACTTTTGGGCCTCTTTCAGGGAAGCTATAAAATTTGTCCTCAGTCTTGTCTTGTCCATGTTGAGTTATTTTTTTTTCTCTAAAGATTTCTTGTTTTCAAAGTTGGCCAACTTTTCCAAACAATGACCAGCTTTTATGGGAAATAATTTCTATCAACAAGTGAATGATATTGAAACAATTGATGTCTGCCCTTTTTCCTGATGATGTTCGCTCTCTTCTTTACGTCAACAATAAATCAGATGATTTGTATTGTTTTATACAGAAATGTGATATTTTAAATGTGTTTAATGTACGAAACAATAACACAAGAAATATTTACATAATTTTTTTTTTTTATTTCAAGATGTTTGTGAGCTTCTTAAATACATCAAAGGGTAAAGTAATGCCGGTAATTTCTTACAAAACGTATTCTGACAAGTTACTCCCACTGTACTACCACATGTTTTTAAAAAAAAAAAGATTTCTTCCACAATTTCTTTTAGGATTTATTATTTTATTTTCTTAATCTTTCTTTTACTTTTATTCATTTTCTTCCCGATCTTCGTTACACTTTTAAAGGTGCTGTTTAACACATTGACAGACGTCTCTTTAAAAAATACAAATTGCTAAATACACAGAGGGTAACTTTAGATGACGGTAAATGAAGTAGTAAAAGACAAGTGAAAAAGATTGATAAAACCGAGAACAGTAACTGAGAACATTAACTAAGAACATTAACTGAAGACTAATAAAAGATTTGTTGTTATGGGTGGTCCCCGGAGGACGGGAGGAGGGGCTGCGTGTGAGAAGAGGGGATGTACAAGTTTTTGAGAATGAGAGAGAAATAGAAGAAAATGTGAGGATGGAAAAGATAACGAGAAATTATAAGATGAGATGATGGACGATTATAAGGGAAAATGAGAGAGGTATAGATGTTTTAGGAACAAGAGAGAAGAGAGAGGGAAGAGGTTATAAGAGGAGAAACAACCGAAGAAAGAAGAAAATCTAGTCATAACAATGTCGACTTTAATCAACTTTCTTAAATTTAACAACCTAATGTGTTCAAAATCTAAATTTTTGATTAATCGATTTAGACAGGTAATTACCAGGCAGCCTTGAAAGGAACAGCTAAAAGACGATTGAAAAAAAAGGAAAATAGTTTCACCTGATTTATAAAAATTGTTAAAAGATATTAAAAGACACAACAGCCTATTAAAAGCAATCTTGGAATAAAAAATACACGGTAAAAGAGACAGAGACAGACCAAGACTAACGTGGACAAGTAACATCAAAAGATGGGCAAGTCAGCCTACGACAACCTGCATCATCAAAGCAAGAGACAGAACGGATTGGCGCTCCATGGTAGCCAACCTTCGACGCGGAGACGGTACTCGATGACGGCACTCAATGATAATTATGATTACACATTACTTTAGCATTAAATTCTGTTAAATTTGCTTCTGGTCTCTTATACAGTACAATACTGTATAGGACACTCAATGACGATGATTTTTTAAGAATTTACATTGTTTTGTTTGCTTTCGTCCTAGGTGAAGAAGACCTTTCAGTCGAAACGTTTTCTCTTTGTTTAGTTTTATCTTGATCGCAAGACTCAAACATCACTGTTGTCTTTTCTTGAAAGAAGTCAAACTCTGCCGTGGCCCTGCGTGATCTTCTGTCTGTGATACTAAATATAGAAGGCTAAAGCTGATCGGGTGTTAGTATTTTTGTAGAGGGAGAATGGGATATTGGTGAAAGATGGGGATCTGGCAACTGATAACGGCACTGTCAGAGTTGGAGAACTAGAATGATAAGTGGATGGGGAGACATTGTGAAGTCAATGCAATAATAACATCAATAATAGTAACCGGAAAGCACGAACTTCTGTCTAGGATACGACACAATTCTGGACGCGTTATCAGACTGGCTAGGCGCTGAATGAGATCCGGAAGTTGTCGGTCAAGTTTAGCTTTGACCTTTCGCGAGGTTGGGAGATGTTCATTGGTTAACATGTTGACTTATCTGTTTGGGTGTGGGTGTGGGCGGGAGGCTTGTTTTGAGACAGAACTCTCGGCTGTAAATGGGTATCTGACCATTGATTTAATAATGTTTTGGAAAAGTCTCGAATTAATTAGAACTGAAAGCGGAAGATGCAGAACATAGTAGACCGTAAATCATGTAGTAAATTGAGATGATAAGGAAATAAGGGAAGTTTGTACAAGTATCGGTGACGCACTCGTTTGATGTTATGTTAAATTAGAATCATCCTCACAGCACCCTGGACACACCCATAGGTGCTCCAGTCTTTTTCTCAGAATGTTCATCATCACACAGCGACAGTGCCAGTTCGGTATTCGTTGACAAATCCTCTCGCTTGTCCACAATATCGCTCTGTTCTGACAACACCGGTCTTCTCTCCAAGTTCACTTAGAGTCTAGATAGCCATGTTTTTGTACTTCTAAACTTAGAGTCTAGATAGCCATGTTTTTGCACTTCTAAACTTAGAGTCTAGATAGCCATGTTTTTGCACTTCTAAACTTAGAGTCTAGATAGCCATGTTTTTGTACTTCTAAACTTAGAGTCTAGATAGCCATGTTTTTGCACTTCTAAACTTAGAGTCTAGATAGCCATGTTTTTGCACTTCTAAACTTAGAGTCTAGATAGCCATGTTTTTGCACTTCTAAACTTAGAGTCTAGATAGCCATGTTTTTGCACTTCTAAACTTAGAGTCTAGATAGCCATGTTTTTGCACTTCTAAACTTAGAGTCTAGATAGCCATGTTTTTGTACTTCTAAACTTAGAGTCTAGATAGCCATGTTTTTGCACTTCTAAACTTAGAGTCTAGATAGCCATGTTTTTGCACTTCTAAACTTAGAGTCTAGATAGCCATGTTTTTGCACTTCTAAACTTAGAGTCTAGATAGCCATGTTTTTGCAATTCTAAACTTAGAGTCTAGATAGCCATGTTTTTGCACTTCTAAACTTAGAGTCTAGATAGCCATGTTTTTGCACTTCTAAACTTAAAGTAAAGTAGTTTTGTTGCGTTTTAAAAACATCACATTTTTCGAGCACTTGCTACTTATCATCCTCTGAGGTAAAAGGTCAAAGATATACAAGGTGGGCAGTCTTCAGTCAATGTTTCAATCAATTTGTTAAGCACCGCAATTATCAAATGTCTCTTCACGTTATTTATTTGCTGAATCTTTTTAGGGTTCTGTAAATGACACTGAATATGGACACAATCTGTTATAAAAGTTTGTTAAAATTTAGGCGATGGCCGACATTTGCAACAAGTCAAGTGGTTCATGCAGTTTTCCTTTTCCCTCTCTTTGTCTCTATGATCTCTGCCTATGGGAGTTATCCTTCTTGGCTGGGCCGTTTTGAACTAGTTTAAAATCTATGTCTGGAGTGTCACAGCCATCTTTTTCAACAGCTTCGATTTTAACTAATTTATCCAATCAAGTATATCCTTAGGACACCAACTAAAAATACTTATTTATTTCGATTCATCCCTAACTTTGTGCATTCTCCGTCTTTTTAGTTATGATTAGTTATCTAGTTTACCATCTGTCCTGTCTTTAGGTGCCTATATCACACCTTCTGTGCATTCTGTTTGCTCTCTTGTTTCTGACTGTCATTTGTGCATGTCCATCACTCACTAGTCAATTGTTTCAGTATAATTGTATGTTTCTAGTTCCATATAATTCTTGCTCTTTTAGTTTCAGTTCTCATTAAAGGCGAATTTCGTATTATTTTTTTTACAGTGGAAATTAATCAACTCTAAAACATTTTTTAAGATAATGAATAGTTGAAATGTCAAGGTCGTTTCTCGCGTAACGTTATTTCTGAGGAAAACACCTGTGAACTTCGCTGGCTGGTGATTTCAAAATAGTCAGAATTCGCGCTTGGCGGATTACATTTGGTATAGTCGCCAGATGGGTTACAAAAACTTCGACATCTTGCGGGAAAATTGCTAAATTGGCAACCTTGATTCTGTCTCTGCGTCCCGCCTTGATACCAATTGGCCAACAAGTGGACATGTGAACTGGCACTACTAATGGGAAGTGTCAACAGATCAACTATCTACTGAAGCGTGTCAAATGTATTCATTTTGTGGCCCCCTTTCTCTCTCCTAGTCGACAAGCATGGTTTCTTCGTATAGTTCATTAATACCTACACAATACTAAGGCGAAATATTTGCAGCTGACCATAGCAACTTGACTTCCGGTGCGTGACTGTGCTGGCAACACGATGCAATTTTCGGTGGGAGTCAAATGTAAGTTATAAAGGAATTTCAATGCCCGTAGTAAAAAAAGTTCAAGTGTTCTTGTGTGTGATTTCGAAATCCTTTCTAAATCACATTTAAGAAAGATCAATACATGTGAGATGCGATGCTTGAGAAAAGTAACAAACAACACAAGAAGAGATAGAATACCAAATGAAACCATAAGAAAAATGGTAAAAAACAAACCCTGCCAAGAACATATAGAACAACAGCTACTTAAATGATTCGGCCACCTGGTCAGAATGAATCCTCACCAATCACCATCAAGGGCGTTCTTCTCAAGAATGCATGGAAAAAGACCAAGAGGAAGACCCAGAAGAAGATGGATAGATGCAGTGATAGAGACATGTAACAACAAAGAAAAATCACTAATTCAGACAGTTCGAGCAGCTCAAGAACGACAAATGATATAACCATGACACCTTTTAGGTATCAGTGAGAAAGAGAAAAGAAGAGGAAGAAGACTAAAGCAATAAAAGAAAAGTAAAGAGCCCCGTTGCACCAAGTGGCGTATAGGGAATATGGTGTTTGTAACCATAATTTGATAGACCTTCGGCACGTGATTTTTGGGATAATGTGGTCGGTATTACGTTCGTATAGCTTTACTTCCGCTTAAAATAACTTAGGTACCAATTTAAGGCTGGGTGAACCTGGAAGCCGTCGATCAGGATCGAACCTGACTTCTTTGTCGTGCCATAGTAGTGACCTGCTTTTATTATCTACTACCTCCAACCATCAACTTGATATCCTTTTGTTGTCATCGGTTTCCCCCAGGTGTCCAACATAGAGAGAACCAAATATATTTATATTTTGAAAGAGTATACCTAACGGGAACATTCGATTGTGCGGTTCCTCTTGCGTTTACAAAGAGACTTCATTGAACTTGATTTAGCAGATGCGCTATAGCTAATAAAATCAATATTGATTTAGAAGAACAACAATCTAGATTTAGGAAAAACAGTGGGACAAAAGAAGCCATTTTCTGCATGAGAACATTAATTGAAAAATACGCAGAAGCAAACAAACCAATATATGTCCAGGGTAAACATTCTGGAAAGATAATCAATAACCTAAGATATCTGATGATACTGTATTACTAATAGACAATTCTAAAGATTCACAACAATTGCTTAATGAAATAAACTTGACAAGCAAAATGATATGGATTAGTTAAGAATATTAAAAGGACTAAAACTGTGATCATAAATAAAGATAATATTCAAAACCTACAAGTGGATATCAAAGTTGAAGGAAAAGACATACAGTTCAGAAATGCAGTTCAGAGTTATAACTGCCTTGAACATTCGAGTGATGGAAAATGTAAAATTGAAATAAACAAAAGAATAGGAATGATAACAAGATAATTTTAATGCCATGAAAATATCATCATCATCAAGTACCATGCCTGCTGGCGTAGGTGATCATATCTCTCCACAACTTTCGATTTTGACAGTTATTACTCATTTCTGCTGCTGATCGTCTGCAAAGCCATTTTCTCAAGCTATCTAGTATTTTTTCTCTTTTCTATGAAAAATGTACTAACATCAAAATAAAGAGACACAGGGCTAGAATAGCAAAATGTTATATCTTCTCATATTCCTGTATGGTGCAGAAACATGGACATTAGACAAGAAAACAGAACAGAAAATTGAAGCCTTTGAAATGTGAATTTATAGAAGAATAGGAATAACTGGGTGGAAAGAAAAGAAAATAAACTATGAAGTATTAAAACAACTAACAATAAAAATAGAACTACTAAATACAATTCAAACAAACAAATGAGATTGTGGGGGTATGTTAAAAGTCATAACAGCCTACTAATAGTAATATTGGAAGAGAATATTCAAGGTAAAGGAGGCAGAGGCAGATTAAGACTATCTAACATGGCCGAGTAACATCAAACGATAGACAAGTCAGCCTATGACAACCTGCATGATTAAAGCAAGAGGCAGAACGGAATGGCGCTCCGTGGTAGTCAACATTCTATGCGGAGCCGGCACTCAATGATGATGACTATAACTAATAATGTTGTGAAATTGAACATTGTGCGACAAATGAGTACAACTGATGCGACATATGACTACAACTGATGCGACAAATGACTACAACTGATGCGACAAATGACTACAACTGATGCGACAAATGACTACAACTGATGCGACAAATGAGTACAACTGATGCGACAAATGACTACAACTGATGCGACAAATGACTACAACTGATGCGACACATGACTACAACTGATGCGACAAATGACTACAACTGATGCGACAAATGACTACAACTGATGCGACAAATGAGTACAACTGATGCGACAAATGACTACAACTGATGCGACAAATGACTACAACTGATGCGACAAATGACTACAACTGATGCGACAAATGACTACAACCTATGCGACAAATGAGTACAACTGATGCGACAAATGACTACAACTGATGCGACAAATGACTACAATTGATGCGACAAATGACTACAACTGATGCGACAAATGAGTACAAATGATGCGACAAATGACTACAACTGTTAGACAAATGAATACACGCGATTTAAACTTTGATATCTCGGGTCTCCGCCTATGCCGAAGACTTCGTGCATCTGAGCTGAAACCATCTTCAGTGCGTTCACTAGTGTGTAGTGTCGATGCTGCTCGGTCCGGGATGGTGCTAAGGAGGGGATTTTGCCACAATGGAACTGTCTCATGTTTTTTTTAATGATTATCTGTTGACTAAAACTATACTAAAGTAAACTACACTATATTTATCTAAACTACAACTAAACTAAAACTAAACTAAACTACACTAAACTAAAATAAATTAAACTAAATTTTAATATATTAGGTTGCGGCATTGGGAAGTAATGAGGTCGGTATTCTTCCTCGTTGTTATATCTCTTCATGCAGTCAAACAAATCAGGTTATTCATTCATTGTATTTGAGCCAGTGTATCACCAGCTCAGCTTGCGCTCTTTGATAGATATAAGTCAAAATGGTACCAACCGTGACTGGTTCGAACAATAACAAATAGGAATAGAAAGAGATTGTTACAGACTCAACAACCGATAGGAAACCTGAGAGTTAAACAATGATTAAACTGTTGATCACGAACATGGGCACAATTGCTATATCTGTATGAACCATTAAACCAATGAGATAATTCACTGGCGAAATTGGAGATAGTAAAATGCCGGGACATTCCGATGATGCCAGAGATATTCTTATCTGGTCTCTGATTCATTCTCGTAGTCTAGCAATGTCTGAGGGAGATAGCACAAAGTACAAGGTCATAGACTAGTTTTGAACTTAAACCTCTCCCTTCTCTTCCTCTATATTCGATGATACGTGTTCTAGTTTTGATGTATTGCGTCCTTGGCAATTTGGTCATTGTCAGCTAACGCGGCGCCATGATTTATTTAATAATGTCTGTCCAAATTGCTCGTGTCTTCGCTGTGTTCAGAAACCAGATCGCTGGCTCTTCGAAGGCGTGCAGTTAGTGCTAGATTTAGGGTCTATTTTTATGAGATGACCGCACAATTAACTTTTTCTTAAACATACTTTTGATGAGCTTGATGCAGGATGGAGTTTCAACTCGGGGCATTGGTAGTTTAGCTGGGAAAACCATCCCACAAGCCATCGTCGTTCTGACAACCTGTGTTTGATTCTCGCTGGAAGCAGTTTGTGAATTGTACTCACGGTTGGAAAAAAAAGATACCCCTGCAGTCGACCCAAACCGCTGGCAGAAATAGGTACCTGGCGTCAAACTCTAGAAAGGCGAGGAATGGCGTCTCGCAAGTGAGTTACGATGCTTGAGGCGACACTAGACAGAAGTCTCCGAACACTTCTGAATAGACGGTCGAGCACATATGGGTAAATCATCATCATCATCATCAACTACCGGACCTGCTGGCGTAGGTGATCATGACTCTCTATATCTTTAGATCTCGACAGCTATTTATCATGTCCACATCCTGGGTAAATACCCGCATGCTAAGACGACGATTCAAGTCTCGTACCTTGACCCTTAGAGTTTCAACTATTTTCAGTTGAATAGCATTTCCTCTCAACATCTTCTACTGATATTAAATAGCCATTCTTAAACATTCCTTTTTCACATCTTTCAATCCAGCGTTTGATATAAAAGGCTTGCTATATTATGTTGGAGTCATTATCACTGCACTCCGGACACATCCATAGGTGCTCCGATCTTCTTCTCAAATTGTTCATCAGTTCAAACGACTTACAGTGCCAGTTTGATATTGGTTGAACATTTAATTCTTTCGCCATGATTACAGTTTTGATAAAAGTCTTATTTAATATTCTAACAGCGGAATGACAAGAATAGGCTATTTATCTTTTGTTTGTTGACCATCATTTTGATAGTTGTTGTATATGCAAAGAGAACAATCGTGCTGAGGTTGAATGTGTTGGGCCGAAAGGCGCAAATATCACAGTTATACTGCAAACCACAGCACAAAGCAGACACGCCCACTTAACGTCATTTTAAGGGCGGATGACGAAAAGGTGTACTCCCCATAATTATCAGGCGTACGCAAGCAAGCAAACTAGAGGACAATGGGCCACTGTTTTGGTTTCTGACTCCTTGCTACTTTTTTTCTAGTTTTATTTTTTTTGTTGCGTTCCAAGACATCTGGTTATTTTTTTGTTTTTCGTTCGCCAGCTTTTACCTCTGACGAAGTCCCTAGAGACTAGGAACTGAATTTTGCGTGTTAATCCATTTTCCCTGGCAGCCGTGTGCACAGGGGTCCCTCGACGCACAGATAACTCCGACTTCTGAAGTACTCATATTTTTTCTGTCGATGAGTAATGGACGTTTCAAGCCGGGCCTCGCTGCTGAGACCATGGGTGGTTGCCGCAGAGAGAAATCATAAATAAATATCCCAACCGGTGTAGCCAGGATTTGAACCCACAACCTCTCTGTCATGAGGCCGGCGTTTTGCCTCGAGACCAACAAGTCCCCTTGCTTATTTTAAACTCTTTACCTTGTGTTGCTTTTACCTGGTTATTTCATGTTTTCCGTGGTTCATTCGTCATTTATATTTTGAGTATTCCATTTCCAGGTTTATATTTTGTACGCAAAATAATTTGCAGATTTGTGCTGTTGAGGTCTATACCATTTCCAGATAGCTTGCATCACCTCCAAAAAGTGTTTTATTCGTTATGGTTTATTCAGAGACTGATCTGCCTCATCTACTAATATTTTTTTTTTAATTCTGGAAATATGTCAGCGGCACCCTTGGCTTCTCACATTGCTCTTGCATAAATTAAAAGTAGCGTAGAATAACAATGTCATAGTAGAGCAGTACAGACGGTGTCTCGCTCTTGCTGTTAACCTGAGTATAGCCATCAGTTCATCGATTGTTCTGACTAACTTTTTCACGTTTAGCACAATGTTCTAATAAAATGCAGTATTTGCACATCTATTTTTAGCCTGTTATTTGTCTATATGTAAATGTTATGTTCTTCTTCTACCTTTTCAGCTCCCTGTGGAGCATAGGTCTTCAACAAACACTTTCCAAGTCGTTCTGTTTCTTGCCATTCTTTTAAGATTATTCCATGTCTTCCCCATCATCTTCATCTCTGCTTCCATCTGTCTTCTCCAAGAATTCCTTGGTCTTCCTCTTTGTCTTTTCCCCTGGGGATTCCAAAACAGGGCCTGTTGTGTAATACTCTCAGTTGGCTTCCGTAGTGTGTGTCCTATCCAGCGCCATCGTCTTCGCTGTATCTCTTTATCCACTGGTATTTGACTGGTACATTTCCATAATTCTATGTTAGTGATTTTGTCCTGCCATTTCCATGCTTTTATTCTGCGTAAGCATCCATTAATGAAAGTCTGTTTCTTCGTGATTGTCAATTTTGTTGTTCTCCATGTTTCACAGCCATATAACAGGACCGACTTAACATTTGAGTTGAACATTTTTATTTTTGTATTTAACCTAATTTCTTTGGATTTCCATTTGTTTCCCAGTGCAATGTAAGCTCCTCTTGCTTTTGATATCCTTATTTTGGTATCATTTTCTGTTCCTCCCGCGTTATCTATCTTACTGCCCAGATATATGAAAGATTGTACGTCTAGTAGAGGTGTTTCTCCTAGTTTTATTTGGTTATTGCCAACTGTATTAATTCTCATAATGTTGGCCTTATCGCTATTAATGCACCACACTACATTTCGTTCCTTCATACATTGTTTTTATCAGGTTAATAAACTTTATGGGGATTCCGTAATGACTCAGCAACTTCCAAAGCATTCTTCTGTCTAAACTAGCAAATGCCTTTTCGTAATATATGAATCCAATATAAAGTGAGGATTTTAGTTCTAAACTTTGTTCAACTATTATACGGAGAGTAGTTATTTGATCAGCACATGATCTGTTCTTCCTAAAACCTTCTTGTTCATCTCTCAAATGTTTCTCTATAGCCTCTTTTAGTCTCTCCAGAATGATTCTGCTTAATATAATATATTTTCCTGGCACTGATAGTAGCATAATTCCCCTATAATTTGTGCACTCCTGTATACTTCCTTTATTTGGTAGTTTGATCATATAACCTTCTTTCCAGTCTTTAGGTATTTCTTCCCTCTCCCAAATTTTATCTAATAGATTATGTAACATCTTGGTAGAGGTGTTAATATCTGCTTGGATGGCTTCCGAAGGAATTTCATCTGGTCCTGTGGCTTTACAATTTTTTAATAGTTTGATGGCTTTCATTATTACTTCTTTGCTTGGTTTTCCACAGTTAACGTGTAACTCTTCTTCTGCTGGTAGTATATCTGGAGGATTATTTGAGCCGGGTCTGTTCAAAAGTTCTTCAAAGTGCTCTTTCCATCTCTCCATTTGTTCCCTTATATTGCTAAGCAGCTTTCCTTTCTTATTTTTAATAAATGCATTGATCTGTTTGTATTTTCCACTTAATTTCTTTGTGCTGTTGTACAGTTCTTTCATATTCCCTTTATTTGCTGTTTCTTCTGTCTCTTTAGCTAGTTCATCTATATATTTCCTCTTATCCCTTTTAATGCATCTTCTCACTTCTTTGTTCACCTCTGTGTAAGCTTCCTGTGTCTTGGCTTAATTACTTCACGTTTTGCTTTTATTTATGTCTTCTATCTTGTTCTTTCTTTCTTTAATTTTATCCATGGTCTCTGCTGTCATCCATGCCTTATTCTGGCGTTCTCTTTTCCCCAGTATTTCTTCGTATGCCTCTTTCCATATATCTTTTACCTGTTTCCAATGATCTTCTATATTTATTATATTTTCTTGTTGTTGGGGGACTTGGTATTTGTTTGATATTGTGACTGCGAATTTATCTTTAATTCCTTGTTCTTTAAGAAACCCTACATTGAAATACTCCCTACCCTTATTCGTTGTAGCATACCTTTTTAGTTTAATTTTACTTTTGGGTATCAGAAGATGATGATCCGAAGCTATATCTGCCCCTCTATATACTGTTACATCCAGTAAGGATGACTTAAACTTATTATTAATACATATGTGATCAATTTGATTTTCCGTTCTATGATCTGGTGACACCCATGTAGCTTTGTGTATTCTTTTATGTTGGAATATTGTTCCTCCTAGGCTCACTTGATTAAGGGCGCAGAAATTCACAAATATCTCTCCGTTCTCGTTTATATTTCCAAGTTAATTTTTTCCCATAATCTCTTCGAAGCCTCTGTTGTCTGATCCTACTTTAGCATTTAGGTCTCCCATCAAGATTATAATATCCTTGGCTCGTTTTGCATCCATCTGACATTGTAGCTGTTTATAGAAATCATCTTTAACTAAATCATCGTTATCGTTGGTTGGTGCATAGCATTTGATAATGTGTGATTTTATTTTGTTTTTGGTTGTTTTAAATGTTGCTCTCATTAGTCTTGGTCCTACTGATTTCCATTCTGTAAATGTTATGTCCAATGTTTGTAACATTCATGAGCAGTTTTTATAAAATTCACAAAATAAAATAAACATTGCTACATCTTATTGATTTTCTGAAGCTAACTAGGTCTTAGTTGGTTTTTTTATTCTTCTTTTTTCGCCTTCTTCTTCTTTTCTTATTTTGCTTCTCCTTGTTCTTCTTCAGTCATCAGTTTTCAATGTTTATCCCACAATAAGACTATAAATTTGGAAGCAACTCATAATTATTTACAAATTGTCTTTCATCGAACCATTACCGCACCTGTTTGATTATGATCCCGGTGACAGTCCCATAGTGCTGATCATATTCATTTCCCGTAGCTTTCGTACGTGTTCATTTCACTAGTAGCTACCGTCGCCATCAGGCTGATAAGTTCCGTCTACAGAAGACGTTTTTGTTGACTCGAAGTCTAGCCATAAGGAACATGTGATAGATGTATAGTTCATTCTCTGTGCGATTAAACAAGGAATCCATTTTCTGTTTTTTTCCTCAGGCATTCTACAGCCAAAAAAAACGTAGAGACATTTCCTAAATGTATTAATGTAAATTTGACAGTCTTAAATCATGTCAATTAATTCGAAATACGTGGAAGCGATGTCAACATCGGATGACAGATGTATACTGAGATGAGGTGCACAATAGTTGAGACAAGGCTGCATTCAAAAGAATGAGAAAATTATGCAACCTTTATTTTCAACGGAAAGAAGAAACTGAGTTCTTCAGAGCAGTGTGGAGCCGTTCTTGACTTATCTTATGGATGCTAATTTTGGACATTAGAACAACGGACGAGAGAATCGTTGAAGGCCAGAGGAAATGTTTCTTTTACAGAAGAAGGTTGAGAATGCCATGAACAGCTAACAGTGTAATGAGGACCTTGTGAAAGAGGTCAAATCAAAAAGTAAGCTTATAGCCAACATCGTGGGAAAGAAATCATTTTCTAGCCACGATATGGGTAGGAAACAACTGGGATAATCGAGGGAGGAAAAAGCAGAGGAAGCAGAGAGAGAGAGAGAGAGAGAGAGAGAGAGAGAGAGAGAGGAGATACAAGACAGGTTTAAGAGAATGGTTCAGTAGGAATTTAACATCAGAACATTTGTCTTGCTATTACTTGCAGATACGCCTGTTGTTTTGATTTAAACAAATACATATAGAGATACAATATATGAATGAATGAATTATTTTACGTCATTTATTCCAAGTTCTGGTGATGTGGTGGAGATTTCTGTGGAGAATAATATCACGTGCTCTAGTTGACAAAGTGACATGAGCAAGGTAAATACTTTATATCAATCACTCAGGAGAATAAATATACAAATGAAACAAAGCACCATCCGCCCTAACAGCAAACTAGAGGCAAATAATAATAAATGAATATCAATATCATATGATATCATGAATATCAAATAGTAAATGATTATTATAGAGGGAAACTTCCGAGGCGATAATCAGCGAATCAATTCAAAGGAACAGTTATGTTTACAGCATTCGGTAAAAATCACAAATAATCAACAACATAAAAAAACAGAGAACAAGATATGGTCCGAGGGATCGAACCCGTACCCCTTACTCTGATTTAACAGCAAACTAGCTAGGGAGCCAGTTTCTATTGAGGGCTGATAAAAGCATACTCCCAACCGACAACAATAACCGTGTGTATTTTCGAAGTCTTCCACAATATCACTGGAGTGAAAGTCCGAAGAACATACAGAACAAAATGGAATATCTCTGATTAAGACAATAATATTAGTGAATAAATGATTTTCTCCAGAATATTTGATAATGTAGTTGTCCTTAGATGATAGGTGTACAACAGAAGCTCGGGCAAAAACAGCTTTCCAAAAAAAATGAATAAGATACTGTGCAATCCATTTCTTTTACAAAAGAAACAAAGAAAAATATATCTTAAATGTTTTGTAGAGCCAGTCTTAACATATGGATGTGAATCATGGACATTGGGACATCAGACAAGAAAATCATTGGAGGCTGTAGAAATGTGGTTTTGCAGAAGAATGATGAGAATATCATGGGCAACGAAGAAGAATAATGAAAATGTTCTGAAAGAGGTCAAAGCAAAGAGAGATCTAATTTCCAATATTAGGAAGAAACAATCATAATTGTTTGGTCATGCAATGAGAAGGGAACAGCTGGAATATATTGTGACAAATGGGAACATTGAGGGACGAAGAGATAGAGGGAAGCAAAGAGAAAAGATACCAGACAGCTTAAGAGCATGGCTTGGCAGAAGGTCAACAACAGAAATGATAAATCGCTGTCGAGATCGAAATTTTTGGAGAGACATGATCACCTACCCAACAGGCATGGTACTTGATGACAATAATTGACCTCAGAACAATCTTTCAAATGAAAAGCCTAAAATTGGATACTAATTTGATCAGCCACAGCCCAGGTCACTCTTCTTCTTCTCCTTTTCTCTTTCCACTGATACCTAAAAGGTGTCGTGGTTTATATCATTTGTCGTTCTTGAGCTGCTCCAACTGTCTGAATTAGTGATTTTCCTTTGTTGTTACATGTCTCTATCACTGCATCTATCCATTTTCTTCTGGGTCTTCCTCTTGGTCTTTTTCCATGCATTCTCGAGAAGAACGCCCTTGATGGTGATTGGTAAGGATCCATTCTGATCAGGTGGCCAAACCATTTAAGTTGTTGTTGTTCTATATATTCTTGGCCGGGTTTAGTGCCTACCATTTTTCTTATGGTTTCATTTGGTATTCTATCTCTTCTTGTGTTGTTTGTTACTTTTCTCAAGCATCGCATCTCACATGTATTGATCTTTCTTAAATGTGATTTAGAAAGGGTCCATGTTTGACTTTCATAGCACAAAGTTGGTATGAAAATGTTATGTATCATTTGTTGTTTAGCTGGCATAGAAATGTTTGGATGTCTTTGCAATGGTGAAAGCTGGTATGTGACAGCATTTGCTTTTTGTATTCTCATGTCAATTTCTCTGTCTGGCTTACCATCTTCTGTGAACATTGTGCCTAAATACTTGAATTCTTCTACTTGTTTTATTTCTTTATCTTTGATCTTAATGTTAAATGAGTGTATTAATTTGCTTATTCTTATAGCCTCTGTTTTTGCTGTGTTAATTTTCATACTGTAGTTTGTGCAGCTTTTATCTAGAGATGTTAAGTGCTGTTGTAGCAGGTTTTCATCCTCATATATTAGGCATTGGTCATCTGCGAATAGTAGCTCGTTGATGTTGGAGTTTTCTACCTCTATGTTATTATTTTATTTTTCCTCATTGTTGGTTGTTTCCTGATTTATTTTGTCCATATTTATGATGAAGAGGAGTGGTGAGAGGACACATCCTTGTCTTACTCCTGTTGTAACCTGAAACCATTCTGACAGACCTTCCGATGTTCTAACGGCCCTTTGGCTGTTTTTATATAATGACATTATATTATCTAGTAATTGTCCTGCTAACACCGTAGGTTTCAAGAGTTTGCCAAAGTTTGTTCATGTCCACACGATCAAACGCTTTTTCTTGATCTATAAACACTATATTTAGGTTTCTGTCATATTCTATTGTTGTTTTCACATAGTTGTCTCAATGTAAATATAGCATCAGTACAGCTTTTGCCTTTTCTGAATCCGAATTGATTATTACTTAATTGAGGTTCTATTATGTATCTTACTCTCCTCTCCAATATTTTAGCATACATTTTACCAACTTGACTCAATAGGGATATTCCTCTGTACATTTCACACTCCCTCTTGCTTCCTTTATTCTTCCAAAATGGGACAATGATAGCTTTTTGCCAATCGTCTGAGACTTTTCTTTCTTCCCACGCCATATTGAATATGATAGTAAGCCAATCTATAGCTGTTTCCTTACAGGCTAGTAGCATTTCTGTTGTTATTCCATCTATACCAGCTGCTTTGTTCTTTTTATTCTGTTTCAATGCCCATTCTACTTCTGCTTTAAGTATATTCGGTTCCTGTTCATCATACTGCCTATGTTTAAACTCTGTATTTCCGTTTATGTCCAGGTCATTTGCATAGTGAAATTAAACACAGACCATTTCTTTGAGAAGATGATCAAGCATCTTCTAGCCAAGTAAATCAGCAAAGAAAAATAAAAATATTAGTGTAGAACAGGTCAAAAGAACGAATTGTGATTTCAAGATTATACAAAGTCTAAAAATTATTTGAAGGTGAACAAGCGACCTTCAATAGTTTACAACAACAAAATTACAGTAAAAACGTGAGCTCATTTCTATTTATTGTACAAACACGTTTGATGCCTTGCCATCGCTCTTTGAATACGTTTATAAATAGATTAGATCAACATTAAATGTTAAAATGGCTGAGTTAAGGATAAAAGACTACTCACATGAAAATAACAGAAGACTTTTATTTAAAAATAGATTGTTTATCTCTACAACTCAAACATGTAATTCTTGTATTGTTGTTGCATGGCTATTATGTAAAACATATTATGTATTTCTGTTATTTTGTTGCATTTATTACTTATAATCTTAAACTGTATTTCAACCGCGATAGATTAGTGGTCGATAAGTGGTGATGTTGTTTCTCGTTTATAACTTTCCTGATATTTACCCCCTTCAACAAAAGAGGACCACACTGTACACTTCATACTTCAAATGTTTCCGTTTTGTGGCATATATTACTCTAATTTAGAAGGTAAGTTTGACAACAAAACGTAAGTATGGTTGTCGGCCTATAATACAACCGGTATCTTTGAGGAACAGGGTGTTTCTCCTTTGTCTGACCCTACTCCGTAAATATGTCAGTCATGGTGGAACTTATTAAAAGTAAGAATCTCTTTAGCAAAGAGAAAGGGATGGTACGGGTACTACAAGCGGAATATCTCATTGTGGTCAATACTCAAATATTGCCATCGATATTATTGTTGGTTCAGCGGTATTGATGGCAGCTACACTGCCGTTTTTCTCTTCACAAAGTGGGTTCAGACATGTCTCGAGTTCTGAAGTGTCAGCTGCTGTGAAGTGTGCTGAGTGATACCGAGAAGGATGACGGTATGCTGAGGTAGGATTTGCAAAGTATTCGCATAGGGAAAATGTATTTTCTTATTTTGTTCCACATAATGTAGTAATCTTAACAATCTTGCAAGTCATGCTGGGTAATGAACAGAAAAAAATATCCCAAGCACCATGATCTATTCTATTCTATTCTATTCTATTCTATTCTATTCTATTCTATTCTATTCTATTCTATTCTGTTCCATTCTATTCTATTCCATTCTATTCTATTCCATTATATTCCATTCTATTCTATTCCATTCTATTCTATTCTAAGCGTGATTTGCTAATGTCCAATCCATCTCCTGTCATGGCATCTCCCAAAGTGTGTTCTGACTGATTATCTTTCCAAGCTGGAAAAGGTGACTGGGTCATGTGATCGACTTTTGTATACGCCATATTTGACGACTCAAGCCAACTTGCATCTATAAGAGAATATTCGCAGACACTTCATCGCTCTAGTTTGCTCGAAAAAAAAAAAACACACACAAACACACATCAGGATACATCAAACAAACACCGAACGGAAATACCTGGAAGTACGGAAGTTTAACCTAGTTTAAGTGACTTTTTTTGTCTGCTTGGTCACGACTATTGACCGACCGCCAATTCCGACAGGTGCAAGTTAGGGAAATGCTGATGCAATGTTCCAGTGTACTTCAATCTTTTCATTTGTCGACACTGAAAAGCAGGTACTTACGCTGTCAAATCACATTACGTGAATACATTAATATGACCATAACAAGGATGTATATGGGGTCATATTTAACTTAAGGGGACATTCGCTCATTAACGAGATGAAATAGACCAAATTTTGAAATGGCAGAGGCGGGAAAAAAAAATTACTAAATATAACAATTGGTCACATTACTTTTTAAAATTTAAATTAAACATTTGGAAACTTTAAAGTGAAAACTTCTATGCAAGTTTGCAACAATATTTAATAATTCTATAATGCTCAAGAAATGTTACATCTTCCTTCGTTTCATTCACTTATCCTTGGGCATCTCCATTTCGTTCGTTTACAACCTGTACCAATTTCTTCGCAGGCTGATGCTTTCAATAACTCCCTATAAATCTCTTATCTCGTTCTAAAACTCAAACACAAAACTAAACCCAATATCTACTCGTGCATCCAATTATCCATTCATGCATGGGAAGATCCGTCCGCCTTCCCGCCTGTCTGCCCACCCGTGCACCATTACATCCATCTATCCATGCATCCATCCATCCGTCAGTTCGTCCATCCGTCCGTCCATCCATCTATCCATCCATCCATCCATCCATCCGTCCGTTCGTCCATCCGTCCGTCCGTCCATCCATCCATCCATCCATCCATCCATCCATCCATCCATCCATCCATCCATCCATCCATCCATCCATCCATCCATCCATCCACCCACCCACCCATCCATTTATCCATCCGTCCGTCCGTCCGTCCGTCCGTCCGCCCATCCATCCATCCAGCAATCCACCCACCCATCCAACTACCCGTCCCTCCGTCTATCAATCTATCTATCTACACATACCACACTTACACAAACAATCGTATCACAATTATGTCTATCCTAAATTCCTGAAAGGTCAAAGAGGAAGAAAAAGAAAGTCCACTAAATGGCGGACATTGAAGCGCGCAATAGTGTTTGGATTAAGGAAAAGAAAAAAGAAATATTTTTGTTTAAAATTGACTTTATTTGAACTTTTAGGGATTATATTTAGGAAGAAATGGCTAAATCTCACTTAGTATTTATTAATTGTCAGCTATGAAACCTGTATTATCTGCCAAAATAGAGCAAACCTATTTTGAAAGAGAAGAACATCCATCTTGGCTCTAACATAAGGCTGGGGGCCTCGGTAGCCTTAGTGAGAAAACGACCTGACTGGGCTACCGACGCTCGGACAACCCGTGTTCGATTCCCGTTGGAAGCTGCGTGAAATGTGCTCGTGATTGGAAAAAAAACCCTGCGGTCGACCCAGCCGATGGAAGAAATGGGTACCAGGGTAGCACTCTGGGAAGGTGAGGAAAGCCGTCTCGGAAAATGAGTTTCGATGTTTGAAGCGACACTATTCAGAAGTCCCCAAACACGTCAAGTATGGCGACCGAGCACACATGGGTGAAAACTCGCGTGCCAAGACAACGATTCAAGTCTTGTACTTGACCTTTACCATTTATATTTTATTATTATATAAATAAAATGCAGCCGCGATAGCTCAGTGGTTAGTGACCTGGACTACAAAGGACAAGAGGGTAGGGTTCGATCCTGATCGACGGCTTCCGAGTTCACCCAGCCTTAAATGGGTACCGGATTTTTTTTCTGGGAAAGTAAAGCGGCACGGGCGTAATACCGACCCCATAACCCCAAAAATCATGTGGCGAAGGTCTGTAAAACATATGGTAACTAACACCATATTCTCTATACGCCACTTGGCGTGACGGGGCTCTTTTACTTTTTTTTTTTTACTTTATTATATAAATAATAATATATATTTTATTATTTACCTATTATTATTACCATTATTGTTATATCGATAGTTTATTATGCGCTTGCAATACATGTATCCTTACAGTAGAACTACAGGATATGAGCTGTGGAGATGAAAGTCTATGATAATTTTTGGACTATCGTGACGAAATGGAAAATAAAATACTTTGGCCACATATCTCCATCATTTGGCTTGATAAAGGCCACCCAGCCAGTGACTGAGAGAACAGGGAGAGGAGGGGTAGTTAAAGAAGACAATAGGAAGATAACATCAAAGTATAGACAGGTTTAGATTTTGCAGACCCAAAGAATGAAAGACAGCGGTATATGGAGATCGATGATGGCGTTTGTCAGTAATGTCCCAATGACCTCCAGGACTATGGGATGAAGAAGTCAAAGTCGAAGAAGATGAAGAGGAAGTGAAAGAGGTAGAAGATGGAGAAGAAGGTCAATTCACGTCTTATGTATTAACCTGCAAATATTCTACTTTTGGGGCTAACAAAATTAACAAGAAAAACAAATGAAATGAAAGGGAAAATAGATGCCAAATTTTCACTTTGAAATGAATAAACCCATCACAGGAAGCAGGACGAATGAGAGTAGTTTAGAAAATAATGACAAAATGTTACTGCAGTTAACGTCAATAACGTTTTGTACCAAAACTATTTAACGTAAGAAATACACAAGTTCGTTAAGTTCTAGCAGCAAGTTTTTAACATTTGCGATGAAATAACACAATAAGAAGACATGATATTTTTATCCCAGAATACACCAGTCTTAAACACAGCAACACTTTTTTTCAAATTATCTCCTGAGACATTCGTGAGCAAAAATCAAACAAACAGTTTACGACAGCAAAATGTGTTTTTCAACTGACAGTTGTGATATATCTGTTCACATTTTATCTTGGAGATGATGTACCCAGACGCTCTGAGAGAATCTCAAATATCACAGTAATATCATTACGTTAATGCGGCGCAGGTCTAGCTCCTGTCGTCTTATCCTCAGTGTCTGAATCTCAGTATCCTTTGTCTATTAGTTCTAGAATTTGTTATCTCTGCATCTGAGTTGTGGGTCGTTTTATAACCGTATACTTATAACCGTATACTCATAACCGTATACTTATAACCGTATACTCATAACCGTATACTTATAACCGTATACTTATAATCGTGTACGATTTACTCGTTTACTATGTTGTTGAAACTAAGAGATAACGGTTGTTATCCTGAGCCGTGCTAGAGGTAGCCCGTCTTCTTTAGTTCGGTGTAACTGGATGCGTGTTCACTGTCGCTCTTAGAAGACTGTTGTTGCGAACGGGGATCTGTCTCGCTCGCACGCCTTCCCAGTAGGCAACCTCGGAAGTCGCAATGTCTGTGACTGGTTTGCTGTAATGTACCCAATGTACACCGGATCGGATCGTACTTTGTCTTGTAGACTGGACAGTTCTGCACTGGATTCTTGATTCTTCGACCTTCTGTGCCCGCGACAACTCCCAACTTCAAGTAAACACTACGGCATGTAGATACGACGTGTTGGAATAAAGGTATTACAGCACACTGAAGTCTTTCGTTAAAATGTCACATCAATTTTATTTATCAACTTCAGCAACTCCAGAATATTCACATTATATACACAGCCAGCGGGTATACATTTCCGCTCGGCTATTCACACATATGGATCAGGAATAATCACAACTTCTACTTGACGATATCGCATTATGTCGCCACTCTCTCTCTCTCTCATCCTAACTAATAATGCTCCTAATCACAATTACACTTGGCTTCTAGCCTCCTAACTAACTATCTCTATTATGGCTTCACTACTTCTTAATTACAAGAGAGATTCTCTTCTAAATAACATCTAACTATCCATCAATAGCTATGCTGAGCTGAGCTCACTGTTACTATAGGCTAATGCCCAACGGTATGGCCGACCCTAACTTCTCGACCACATGTCACTTTTCTGGTGGAGAGCCTCTTTCTAACTTCGTGCAGGTGATTATATTACTCACCCTCTAACCAATCAAAACTCACTTTCTTAGTCTCCCCTCCAACAGATTCTACTACGTCATCCACTAACCTCCTATGTTTATCACTATTTTCAGTCGCGAGATTCCTGCTCTTCTTGTGAACACGTTTCTTCTCGGATTTTTCGTGACCGTCCTCGTACAAAGTTTTCCTCACTCTCTCCAAACTATCCCCTACTCTCCCTCTTTCCCCGCACCCCCACATTCACTGCTACATTTTAATGTTTTCACGTCTGTTATGTTTTCATATATCTGTTTATATGTTCTCATATATCTGTTTATATGTTAAACATATTACCCAATGTTTCTTGCAAGCTTAATTAATGATAATAAAATTAATAATACGAATAAAGACAATAAAAAATTATGACACTATCATTAACAATAAGAATGCTAAAGGTACTGTGATGGTAAAAAAAAAAAAAATTGAGAAGGTACTTAAAGACGAAATAGGCAGATGAAGAGAAGACGATTATAGAACAAAATAGTGAAGGTGAGTTCAGACTTATGAGATATGTGTTGGGAAAAGGCGGGTTGGAACACGTAATGAATACAGAAAAACAAGTCTGGGGAACAGAAGCAGACAACAGTGAAAAGATGCGGAGTTGATTAGTAAAACGTCGGAACTGTTGTACAGCTCACACGATCGAGGGTTGTCGAGGCACACAATAGAAGGTTGTCGAGGCACACGATCGAGGGTTGTCGAGGCACACGATCGAAGGTTGTCAGGGCACACAAAAGGGGTTGTCGAGGCATACGATTGAGAGTTGTCGCGGTACACGATTGAGGGTTGTTGAGGCATACGATTGAGGGTTGTCGTGGCATAAGCTCGAGGGTTGTCGAATCACACGATCGTGGGTTGTCGAGGCACAAGTCAAAATGCTGTGCTACTTAACACATCTGCGCCGATGAAGCGGAGTCGTACGCACGTCAATAATCATTTTGACAAATCAAGTGTTGTGTATTCGACATTCCACCGTCTAGAGTTGATCTGCGGTTTACCTAACATTGTGTGCTTTTCAATGACCATGGTTGGAAATTGTTTGACGCACGTCATTTACATGTTACAACTCATTAATGTGGATTGTTCCGTCAAATTAGCCGAAGTTTTATCTCTTTATGGAATTTGCACCGTGTTTCGTTCGTTGCTGGCTGCAATCACTAGAATAACTAGGAATCTATGGGCGCAGCCATTGCTGTGTGTTCTATGTCATCATAATGGCTCATCGTATATCTCTAGACCGGCCAAACGATAATCTTACGGTCTGTTGTTTGATGTGCGACGGGGATAATCTGACGACTAACTATGTTTTATATGTTCGGAGTTGGAGTCAAAAACAATGTCCTAACGCCATCAAGCGCTATACAAAAAAATATGACGATCATCATTTTCAAGAGGACGTGAACTTCCGGTCAATATGGTGGATAGGCGGCAGGAACCATTGAAGACTATGCATGAAAAGTGTTCCTTGTTGCAGTTTCCGCATATTCCAAGTCCGGCTTTTTGCAGGAGCTACTGAGTTAGGTGCTCTGTGCACACCGTGAGCTGTGCGTTTCATCCGTTTTGATCATGCTTCGATAATCCAATTGTTTACGATGAACGTTGATATCGTATGACAGGGAACAGTTGGCTGTGTTCACTTTCTGTGCGGTTTCGCCTTATGTCTTTTGGCGTGTTCTGAGTCTGCTATAATGGGGACTACAGCTATCTTTCTTTGTTTGGGAGATGAGTTATTAATTCGAATGATTCCACTGGCACGGTCGGTTAAGCAATTATGGATTTTAATTTGTTTGCAGTGATACCGGGGCCTTCCATAACAAAAGAACCAAACGAAAGTTTGTTTATTGTAGTTTGTTTACGTACTTTCTTTATCAAAGTTTGATTATCGTAGTTTGTTTATCATCATCATCATCATCATCACCACCATTATTATGTGCCATACCGATTGACGTAGGCGATCATGTCCTTCCACAATCTTCTATCCGCAGTGCATTGCATCAGTTCTGTTGTTGACAGGACATGACACCAAGCTATCTTGTATTATGTCTTTGTCGTTCGCGATCCCTTTCCTTGTATTTTTCCTGTTGTAACCAAAAATTCCAACCTTCCTCTTCTCATGATGTGCCCATGGGTTTGTCATAGTTTGTTTATAATACTTTGTTCATCATAGTTTGTTTATCATAGATAGTTTGTTTGTCATAGTTTGTTTATCATAGTTTGTTTATCATAGTTGGTTCATCCAAATTTATAGTATTGTTTTATTACATTTAATGCAGTTTGTTTATTGCAGATAACTATTCATTGTTTATCGGAAATGCGTATCTCTGTTTACTAGAGTTTGTTTAATAACCCTCGTTGAAGCCACAGTGAATGAGTGTTTACTGCACTTAGTCAAGAAGCAAAGAGCCTCGTCACGCCATAGTGGCGTATAGGGAAATATGGTGTTAGTGACCATACATTTTACAGACCTTCAGTACATGATTTTTTGGGGTAATGTGGTCGGTATTACGCCCGTGCCGCTTTACTTTCCCAGAAAAAAAATTGTACCCATTTAAGGCTGGGTGAACCCGGAAGCCGTCGATTGGGATCGAACCCTACCCCTTGTCCTTTGTAGTCCAGTTAAGTTTACTGCACTTGCAGCTGATCAAAGTGTTCTGAATTTGAGGCAGGTATCCCAGTCTCAAGTGAACCTCCTATGTATTATCCTGAACATACATGATAGAGTTACAAATATGGTTGAGTAGCTGCGGTAGGTCATTGGCTAGTGAACTGAACTACTGAGGAAAAGTGATCGGGTTTGTTCCTGATCAACGGCTCATAGGTGGGTATCGCATTTGTTTAGGAAATAAAGATGACGCTGGAGTAATTGGGACCACATTTATTAAAAAAATAATGTGCGGAAAATCTATTTGAAAGATTGGGCTTTACCACCATATTTTCTAATCGTCACGTGACGTGAAGAGGTTGGTTGGTTGTTTCTTCATTTATTTGTTCACTTGCTTGTTTGTTTGCTTGTTTCTTTATTTCCTTGTTTCCTTACATATTTGTTTGTTTGTGTATTTCTTTATTAATTTGATTATTTTTTGTTAGTTTCATCGTTTCTTTGTTTATTTGCTTGTTTGTTTCTTTGTTTGTGTCAATGTTTGTTTATTTGTTTGCATCTTTCTTTGTTTCCTTGCTTCTGTATTTGTTTATTGCTTTTGTTGCTTGTTTCATGTTTGTTGTTTTTTTGGCTTCTTTCTTTTGTCTATATATGTTTGCCATCCTGTCTGTCCTTCTTTCTTAAAAATAGTGAATGACTAAATTTACTGACTGAGAACTGTACAGCATTTGCTAACTTTCATTTGCAAGAAACATAATTTTGTGAAAAAAATGTGCGGTTTGTTATTTGTAGCTGCGTTACCGGATTGTCAGAAAAACATTGAACACATCGTCTATTCCAGCTATCCAACTTCCTAATTACTTTCTGGGTTTACACTCAAAGCCATTCTTATGCAACAGCATAGCCACAAGAAAGAGGGGGTTTGAAAAAGAGCTTGTCCTCTCCAGATGGGCTGATTAACACGGCTGACGAGACTTACCTCTATGGGAAGATGTTATTGTGCCTCTGACTCATCGGTGACGACGGCCACAGTTATCAATCTTACTTCTTCTTCTTCTTTTCAAATCCTTATGGAGCATATGCTTTCAGCAAATACTTTATAATATACTCTATGTGTGATGCCTTTATCTGAACATCGCTCCACGTCTTCCTCATATTCTATCAATTCGTAGAAAATACACCGTTGTCTAGTTTGAAAAGATGGAAAGGCTACCACATCACCCCTGCACCAAAAACTCCAAGGTAGAACATAAAACATATTCCTACGAAAGAACCTAAAGCATCTTGCACCTTTAGACAACATTAACATATACTGGAACCAAACAATATTCTGTGTGAAGCACTCACACATGAACCATGGTCAAACCGTGACAACAAAATGACAATAATCCAAGATGTTCCAGGGATGGTCTCAAAGAACGAGTAATCCAAGACAAATGAGAGCCCTGTCACTCGACATGCTCCGAGAAAAATACTCCAGAGATGAGTGGATAAGTGTATATATAGATAAATCCGCAAGTGTAGTATCAACAAAAGGAGGCAGTGGCATCTGTATTACCTTCCCAAGTGGAAAGAGAAACGTACTCTCTTCCAGTCGGAGAAAGATGCACACATTTTAAATCAGGGGCAGCAATGGCACTCCACACAGCCATGCCAACTCTCAACACACAAGAGGTCCTAAGTCAAAAAAATTATATGAGGTCAGTCATATAAGAAATGTCTATCCAGAAACAGGACACACTCATTCAGGGAATAAAGAAAGACATATGTTCGCTGTCAGATGAACTAAATCTGCAAGAGATTCCAGAACACTGTCGTATCACTGACAAGGAACAATCAGATGAACTCGCAAAAGTGGTTGGGAGCTTTCAGAAGTCCAACCAACCCTAGAGACTCATAGAAGTGAAGACAATCCTAAAACAAACTTGGAAAACAGAACGGAGAGAGTTATTTGAAAAAAAATAGGAGCCAGATCATGACAGCTCAAAACAAGCTTGGAAAACAGAACGGAGTGAGTTATTTGAAAAATAGGAGCCAGATCATGACAGCTCAAAACAAACTTGGAAAACAGAACGGAGAGAGTTATTGGAAGAAAATAGGAGCCAGATCATGACAGCTCAAAACAAGCTTGGAAAACATAACGGAGAGAGTTATTTGAAAAATAGAAGCCAGATCATGACAGCTCAAAACAAGCTTGGAAAACAGAACGGAGTGAGTTATTTGAAAAATAGGAGCCAGATCATGACAGCTCAAAACAAACTTGGAAAACAGAACGGAGAGAGTTATTGGAAGAAAATAGGAGCCAGATCATGACAGCTCAAAACAAGCTTGGAAAACACAACGGAGAGAGTTATTTGAAAAATAGAAGCCAGGTCATGACAGCTCAAAACAAGCTTGGAAAACATAACGGAGAGAGTTATTTGAAAAATAGAAGCCAGATCATGACAGCTCAAAACAAACTCAATAGACACAAGCGGATCAACTTCTTCAGACTTAGGACAGGCCACCTTGACATAAGAGCACATCTACACGTGATGTGACTTAGTGACGTAGCAATTGAGGAGCATCTATACTACCTCCACAGCAAATCCTACATGACCTCAGCGCTCTTTTACATCATAAGAATACAAATATGGCCCACAGAGATAACCCTGCATGACAAGTTATGGTGAACCGTTAAAGACCACTAATGTACCTTCCTGTTCGTGATCCTTCTTCTTATTTCCTTCCTTATTTGCCTTTCAGCGTCCATGTGAGATATCATTTGCGGTATTTTGCTGTTCTGTTTGCCTCTGATGCTGTCATGATACCTAGTGTTTCAAATATTCCGTCAATGCATCTTTTTCGTTGTTGGCCCTTGTGTCTGGTATTCTCGCAAAGTATATTGAAGGCTCGTTGTGTTATATTTTGATCTTTCTTCCTTATCACTTGGTCAAACCATTTTATCTGTTGTTTTTTTTTTTGTAAAATACATATTCTATGGCTGTGGTTATTCCTAGCTTTTTTCTCAGTTCATCATGCCTGATCTCATCTCTCAGGCTATTTCCTATCAATCCTCTAAAACATTTCATCTCTGTAGAAGTTGTTTTTCTTATTGTTCGTGATTCATGCTGATCTAGTCCAAATATATAGCAATAGCTCATCGCTGTAGAAGAAGAAGATCTTTTTAAAGAATTAGTTACCCCCCGTAGATAACTAACACCGCCTTCTGTTACCGTTATTTGTTTTGGTTGGCGACTCTTATTTGATATTCACTTAAAATAATAATAGCAATAATGAGAGCAATATTATAACATTTATCCCAGCTTTGGAGTTTTGAGGTTCCTGTTACAGGTAATGAAGATCACATGTCCAATGTTGTTGCCAAGTATTATACAGGTCATAGTTTAAATTGTGATTAAATAATAGTAATAATCGCTAATGTCATCATCATCATCATGCGACATACCGGTTGACGTTGGGCGATCATGTCCTTCAAATTCTATGTACAGTGCATTGTATCAATATTGTTGACTGTTTTCCATGCCATGACACCAAGCTACCCAGTATTTTCTCTCATTGACGTCCAGTTGTAACCAAGTATTCCAGCTTTCCTCTTCTCATGAAGTGCCAGAAAAAAAATGTTGATTGTTTCTTTCTGATGTTTTTTTAGAACCAAAGGATTCCATTTTTGTATTGGCCTCTTTAAGAATCTCCTCATTGGTCTTTTTAGCTGTCCAGGGGACTTTCAACATTCTTCTGAGAAATCCCATCTATGTGGCCTCTAATCGTATTTTCATTTGTTTGTTTACTGTCCATGATTTGCTTCCATGTGTCGGAATTGGTTCTATATAGCATCGATGAACTCTCTTTCTCACTTATATTGACATAGATTTGTTGCATATGATATTTTTCATTTTCTGAAATGCTATTTTGGCCTGAACTATTCGGCTTTATATTAATGTGGTGCATCTTCCATCTGATGTTATTATTGTGCTTATCGCTATTAGCGTAAAAAAAAGGGGGGGGGGGGGTAAGTAGAAAAACGAGGGAATTTGCTCAAATCAAAATGTTTCTCTAAGCACAAATAAAACATTTAGTTTGAATTTCTTGCATATTTTCCCCTTCAAATATAATGTATGAAGCAATTCTGCATAAACAGATCTCAATATGCAAAACGTGTTTATCAGATTCAATCTAGCAGACACAATGAAATATTATTCGACATCCGATAGAGACCAGCACTTTGTTTGACATCTAAGATATGTATTTATTTATGCATTATGACATTGCACAGGCCATGAATAAAACGGTAGGATAACATTGATAACTATGGAAACACAATATTATACAGGTTTGACAGTGCTCCTACAGATCTCATAGACAAAATCTGGATAATGTAAACAACTAGCGTGTAGCTTATGATATGGAGATTTAGTGTTGCGCAAAGTACTAAATAATTTGACAGTTTAACTCATTTCAAATTCTAAAGATAAATTATGTTTATTATATATTGAAAACATGGGAGCCGCGATAGCTCAGTGGTTAGTGAACTGGACTACAAAGGACAAGGGGTAGGGTTCGATCCCAACCGACGGCTTCCGGGTTCACCCAGCCTTAAATGGGTACCGGATTTTTTCTGGGAGAGTAAATCAGCACGGGCGTAATACTGACCACAGTACCCCAAAAATCATGTGCTGAAGGTCTGTAAAATATAAAGGTTAAGGCAAAGAAATGCAAATGAATGCATAAAAATGCGAAGTTGCAGTAAAGCTGAATATGAGGAAAAATAAAAAAATACAAAATACAAAAAAATGGTATGTCAGAAGCTTTACGTGATAAGTGGACGACACAGATTAAACTCATTTTTACCATTTTTTTTTATTATTTTTATTTTTCCTGTAAAATATAGGGTCACTAACACCATACTTTTTCCCTATACGCCACTTGGCGTGACGGGGGTACTTTACTTTTTATTATATATTGAAAACTATAAATTATTTGTATTATAAGCTGAAAATTATAAATTGATTGTATTATAAACTGAAAATTAGATGATAGTTGAAGTATTTGGGGAACAATTAGGAACTTATTTATTTCTCTGTGGCCGAATGAATATAAGCCTATCGCTCTCCACGTGTAGTGAGCTCAGGTTTGTGTCACGGTCATCATCCTGTGCCACACCGGTTAGCTTAGGTGATCGTGTCCTTCCACAACTTTCTATCCACAGTTCATCGTACCAATTCTATTGGTGACTGTTCTCCATGCCATGACACCAAGCTATCTAGTATCCTCTCTCTTTGACGTCCACATATATAGTTTTTTTTTATTTACCTTTATAGCTCTTTTTTATCAATGTTCTCATGATGTATACTATCGGTGCCCTTTCCTCCCACAAACCCACATTGTTCCTCACATATTTACTGAATCCACATCACCATTATCGAGTGCCATCTCCGCAGCGAAGGTTGGCTACCATGGAGCGCCATTTTGCTGTCTCTTATTTTCATTGTGTAGGTTGTTACAGGCTGACTTGTCCATCTTTTTATGTTACTCGTCCATGTTAGTCTTGGTCTGCCTCTTTTACCATGTCTTTTCCATTCCAAGATAACTTTTAGTAGGCTATTATGTCTTTTAACATGTCATAACAATCTAATTTCTCTTGTTTGAATTGTGTTTAATAGTTCTCTTTTAATTTTAGTTGTTTTAAGACTTCATCGTTTGTTTCCTTTTCTTTCCATTCAATTGTACCTATTCTGCTATATATTCATATTTTTAAGGCTTCAATTTTATGTTCTGGTTTCTTGTTGGAAATATATATTATATATATTTATATCACATTCATCATCATCATTGAGTGCCGTCTCCGCAGCGAAGGTTGGCTACCATGGAGCGCCATTCTGCTCTATCTCTTGCTTTGATGGTGCAGGTTGTCATCGGTTGATTTGTCCATCTTTTGATGTTACTCGTCCATTTTAATCTTGGTCTGCCTCTGCCTCTTTTACCTTGTATTTTCCCCTCCAGGATCACTTTCAGTAGGCTGTTGTGCCTTTTAACATGGCCCAAGAATCGCATTTGTCTTGTTCTAATTGTGTTCAGAAGTTCTCTTTTCATTTTTAGTCGCTTTAAGACCTCATCGTTTGTTTTCTTTTCCTTCCATCCAATTCTACCTATTCTTCTATATATCCACATTTCAAAGGCTTCAATTCTCTGTTCTGTTTTCTTGTCTAATGTCCATGTTTCGGCACCATATAGAAATATTGAGAAGATGTAACATTTTGCTATTCTTAGTTTTAGCTCTGGTGTTATTTGTTTTGATGTTAGTATGTCCTTCATGACATTAAAATTACTTTTTGCCATTCCTATTCTTTTGTTTATTTCAGTTGTACATTTTCCATCACTGTTTATAGTATGTCCAAGGTAGTTATAGTTCTGAACTGTCTCCAGGTCTATTCCTTCTATTTTGATATTCACTTGTGGGTTTTGAGTATTTTCTTTGTTTATGATCATAGTTTTAGTCTTTTTGATATTCATATCTAGTCCATATTTTTTGCTTGTCGTGTTTATTTCATTAAGTAATTGTTGTTGGTCTTTAGGATTATATCATATTATGTTAGTATTTTTTCATGACATTCATCATCATAAAGTACCAAGCCAGCTGGCGTTGGTGATCAAGTCTCTCCACAACTTTCGATCACGACAGTTATTTATCATTTCTCTTGTTGACCTTCTGCCAAGCCATTCTCTTAAGCTAACTGGGATCTTTTCTCTTTGCTTCCCTTTTTCTCCTCGCCTCTGAATTTTTCCAGTTCTTACAAACTGTTCCAGTTGTTGTCTTCTCATTATAAGGCCAAAAAATGATGATTGTCTCTTCCTAATATTAGAAATTAGCTCTCTTTTGCTTTGACCTCTTTCAGAACGTTTTCATTACTCTTCTTAGCTGTCCATGGTATTCTCAACATTCTTCGGTAAGACCACATTTCTACAGCCTTCAGTGATATTCTTGTCTGTTGTCCTATTGTCAATGATTCACATCCATATGTTAAAACTGGTTCTACATAACATTTAAGAACTCTTTTTCTTGTTTATACTGGCAAAAATGGATTGCATAGTATCTTCCTGATTTTTCGGAAAGCTGCTTTTGCCTGAACCATTCTGCATCTCATCTCTGTTGTACACCTACAATCTGAGATTAACATTGTTCCCAGATATTTAAATTCATTTACCTGTTTTAATATTGTTCCACTTGTTTTTATTTTGCACTGAGGTGATGTCTTTTTCTTTGTTGTTACCATTACTTCTGTCTTTTTCCAATTAAGGCTGAGTCCTTTATTTTTGCTTTTTTCACTATTACGTCTAACATTTCTTGTAACTCATTTTCACTCTTAGCGATTAAGACTGTATCATCAGCATACCTTAGATTATTTATATTATGACCTCCGATTGTTATTCCATGCATGCTCCTTATGGATCTTAAAATAATCTCACTATAAATATTAAACAAATCTGGTGACAGCACTCAACCTTGTCTAACACCCTGTTTTATTTGTTGAAACATTCCCAATTGGTTTCCAGTTCTTATGGCCGCTGTTTGTTGCCAGTACATGTTAATTATTATTCTTATATCTTTACTGTCTACGTTCATGTTTTCTAAAATTGTGGTTATCTCTTGGTACTTTACTTTTTCAAATGCTTTGGTGTATTCTATGAAACATAGGTATAGATCTGTTTTCACCTCTTTGGCTCTTTCTACTAAAGATCTTATGATATATATGGCATTGCTTGTTCCTTTTTCTCTAACAAAACCACACTGTTCATCGCTAATTTCTGGACTGATTTTGTTTCGCACTCTTCGCATGATGACTCTTAGTAATATCTTAGTTATATGATACATAAGGCTTATTGTGCGATGATCATCGCATTCAATCGCACCAGATTTCTTTGGTAGGGCTATGAATATTGATTTGAGCATGTCGTCTGGTATATACCTGCTGTTGTAGATATCATTCAATATTTTGGGTATTTTTACTATTCCAAAATCACCCATGGCTTCAATCTCTTCTTTAATTATATTATCTGGTCCTGGACCTTTTCCTGCTTTCATATTGCGCAAGGCGTCTTCCTCTTCTTCTTTGAGTATTTCTGGTCCTTCTCCATTATTCTTAATATTTACTTCTGTTCGTTCATCATTATAAAGATCTTTAATGTATTCTGTCCATCGTTCCTTTATGATGTCTTGTTCAATCAACAGTTCTCCTTCTTTTGATCTTAAATATCCAATTTTGTATTGCATTTTTCTTCCTGTTAATTCTTCAATTTGTTTGTATATAGCTTAGGAATCTCTTTTTTGTTGCATTTCAATCTCTTTGCATCCTTGTTTTAGCCATGCTTCTTTTGCTTCATTGCATTTTATTACAATTTCTTTATTACAATTTCTTTATTTAATCTCTTATACTCATCTTTATTTTCTTTATTTCTTCTTCTTATATCCATTAGCTGCAAAATGTCATCTCATTACATTAAAATTATTTCATGACATTAAAATTACCTTTTGCGATTCCTATTCTTTTTTTATTTATTTATTTTTTTTTTTTTACATTTTCCATCACTGGTTATAGTATGGCCAAGAGAGTTGTAGTTCTGAACTGTCTTCCGGTCAATTTTCCTTCAATTTCGATATCCACTTGTAGGTTTTGAGTATTTTCTTTCTTTATGATCATAGTTTTAGTCTTTTTGATATTCATATCTAATCCATATATTTTGTTTGTCGTGTTTATTTCATTAAGCAATTGTAGATCTATAGGATTTTCTGCTAGTAGTACAGCATCGTCAGCGTATCTTAGGTTATTGATTATTTTTCCACTAATGTTTAGTCCTGGCATATCCGTGATGTTTATAAAGATTTGCTCAGTGTATTGACTGCAGACACAGAAAGGGAAGAAACCAGAACTATGAATATCTTTCGACATCCGAACTAGTACAAGAGGAAGTGGAGTAATAAAGGACAAATTGTTTTCATTACAATGGTCAAAACGATGTTAAAATTTAAGTACAGATTGAAATCGGTTTAATCGCTTCTTATAAACGTATATTTTAACTTCTTGCCACATTTGCCAATTTCTGAGTGTTATAGCTGACGATGGAGAGCGGTGGTAAAATCGATAACTCGTCGTTCTGCAAACCAGGAGAGCGTGGGTTTGAATCCTCGCAGGGACAAAAGCTTGTTTCTGTCGGGGGTGAAATAAAAACTCAGACCTGAACACCTCGTGATGATTGTTCAGAACAAGCGGCCTTTATTCTCCCGTCCTATATGTCACCCGGACAGACCACAGTAAAGAGATAAAGCCATAATGATAGTTTTTGTTTTTAAATAGCTGTTGATATATTCTGGAAATAGCAGAGTTTGAATGTTGATTGCTATTGAGTTTCTTTACTTTCCTAAATATATATTTAAATGTTAGCTCTTTTTCATGGAAAAATGAATGGCTGTTTTGATTTTTTCTCCATTTAAGTTTCTCAAGCCCCTCTCAAATAAAAATGTTCTCTTTAATATCTTCTTCTACTTCTTCCTCTTTTCTCTTTTCACTGATACCTAAAAGGTGCCGTGGTTTATATCATTTGTCGCTCTTGAGCTGCTCGAACTGTCTGAATTAGTGGTTTTCCTTTGTTGTTAAACGTCTCTGTATCTATCCATCTTCTTCTGGGTCTTCCTCTTGGTCTTTTCCCATGCATTCTCGATAAGAACGCCCTTGATGGTGATTGGTAAGGATTCATTCTGACCAGGTGTCCAAACCATTTAAGTTGTTTTTCTATATATTCTTCGCAGGGTTTTGTTCCCACTATTTTTCTTATGGTTTCATTTGGTATTCTATCTCTTCTTGTGTTGTTTGTTAATTTTCTCAAGCATCGCATCTCACATGTATTTATCTTTGTTAAATTTAACATCAACATATTATTAACATTAACAGCTGATCTAAATGTCAAATCCGTTAGCTTGGAGAGATTCATTAGCGATTTGGAGATGATTAGGTTTCATATCAAGACCGGTAATGCAAATATCTGAAAAATCTAATGAAAGTTTCAGGATTACATTTCGCTAACAGCGGTAGAAATCATAAACACAAGACAGCGGGGATCGTTCGTTCGTTCGCTTTCGTCAGCTTTGACCTCTGACGAAGTCCCACCCACTCAATTTTGTGGGACTGAATTTTGCGTGTAAAGTCTGTTTTATCCCATTACAGGGGGCCCCTCGCCATGCAGGCAGATTTACTCCGACTTCAGAGGTACTAATTTTTAGGGAATTAGTAAAACCCAGGTGTCCTCGCCAGGGTACGAACCCCGGCTGTTGCCGTGGTAAGCCAACCGCCTATCGATTGCGCTAACCGGACACCCCGGACAGCGGGGATGGATTGGACGTAATCTTCCATCGCCAGCTATAAGCATTACCAGACAATCTCTCACTTGGAACCCACAGGGAAACTGATATAAAGAAAGATATAGAAACTGATATCAAGAAAGATATAGAAACTGACATCAAGAAAGATAAGGAAACTAATGTCAAGAAAGATATAGAAACTGACATCAAGAAAGATATAGAAACTGATATCAAGAAAGATATAGAAACTGATATCAAGAAAGATATAGAAACTGACATCAAGAAAGATATAGAAACTGATATCAAGAAAGATATAGAAACTGATATCATGAAAGATATAGAAACTGACATCAAGAAAGATATATAAACTGACATCAAGAAAGATATAGAAACTGATATCAAGAAAGATATAGAAACTGACATCAAGAAAGATATAGTAACTGACATCAAGAAAGATATAGAAACTGACATCAAGAAAGATATAGAAACTGATATCAAGAAAGATATAGAAACTGACATCAAGAAAAATATAGAAACTGATATCAAGAACGATATAGAAACTGATATCAAGAAAGATATAGAAACTGACATCAAGAAAGATTTAGAAACTGACATCAAGAAAGATATAGAAACTGAAATCAAGAAAGATATAGAAACTGATATCAAGAAAGATATAGAAACTGATATCAAGAAAGATATAGAAACTGACATCAAGAAAGATATAGAAACTGATATCAAGAAAGATATAGGAACTGACATCAAGAAAGATATAGAAACAGTTATCAAGAAAGATATAGAAACTGACATCAAGAAAGATATAGAAACTGACATCAAGAAAGATATAGAAACTGATATCAAGAAAGATATAGAAACTGACATCAAGAAAGATATAGAAACTGATATCAAGAAAGATATAGAAACTGACATCAAGAAAGATATAGAAACTGATATCAAGAAAGATATAGAAACTGACATCAAGAAAGATATAGAAACTGATATCAAGAAAGATATAGAAACTGATATCAAGAAAGATATAGAAACTGACATCAAGAAAGATATAGAAACTGGCATCAAGAAAGATATAGAAACTGACATCAAGAAAGATATAGAAACTGATATCAAGAAAGATATAGAAACTGATGTCAAGAAAGATAAGGAAACTAATATCAAGAAAGATAATGAAACTAATATCAAGAAAGCTATAGAAACTGACATCAAGAAAGATATAGAAACTGATATCAAGAAAGATATAGAAACTGACATCAAGAAAGATATAGAAACTGATATCAAGAAAGACATAGAAACTGATATCAAGAAAGATATAGAAACTGATATCAAGAAAGATATAGAAACTGATATCAAGAAAGATATAGAAACTGACATTAAGAAAGATATAGAAACTGATATCAAGAAAGATATAGAAACTGACATCAAGAAAGATATAGAAACTGATATCAAGAAAGATATAGAAACTGATATCAAGAAAGATATAGAAACTGACATCAAGAAAGATATAAAAACTGATATCAAGAAAGATATAGAAACTAATATCAAGAATGATAAGGAAACTAATATCAAGAATGATAAGGAAACTAATATCAAGAACGATAAGGAAACTAATATCAAGAAAGATATAGAAACTGATATCAAGAAAGTTAAGGAAACTAATATCAAGAATTTTAAGGAATCTAATATCAAGAAAGATAAGGAAACTGACATCAAGAAAGATATAGAAACTAATATCAAGAAAGATATGGAAACTAATATCAAGAAAGATATAGAAACTGATATCAAGAAAGATATAGACTCTGATGGAAATGAAATCTTGAAATAACGATTACAAAGCTGAAACTACATATGGAGAAGACTAAAAGAGACAAGGAATAACAATATAGTCCAGAGAGCGCTTGTTGATGGCCTATGAGCTGATAGAGGACCAACATGAATAACATTATACTAAAAGGTTAGTAATATTGGAACAAGTGAGTGAAAAACAGAAAAAAAAATAGAAATCCAAGAGGTAAATTAACTTGAAACTCAACGTCATGGCCTGTTTGCCTGCATTCACCCAATGACTAAAGGAATAGTTAATCCTCTTCCTCGCCCACACTTAAGTGGTCGTGAATGGGCTGTGATGATGGTTGCAGTAACAATGAGATATTTGAATCTTTCGGTCCAACAGATCTGACTTTAGGGGATTTTTCAGTAACAGTTTGCCTTTTCCATCGATCCCTCCTCTCTTGGCGAGAGTGGTTGGTCTGTAAAGTAAAGGTGAAGTACGAGACTTGGATCGGCGTCTTAGCACGCAAGTTTTCACCCATAAGTGCTCAGCCACCTATTAAGAAGTGTTCGAAAACTTCTGGATAGTGTCGCTTCAAGCATAGAAACTCACGATGCGAGGCGGCAGTCCTCACCTTCGTAGAGTACTACCCTGGTACCCATTTTTGCCAGCGCCTGGGTTGACAAAGGGGGTATTTTTTTCGAACCACGAGTACAACTCAAACTGCTTCCAGCGGGAATCGAATACGGGTTGTCCGAACGTCGGTAGTCCAGTCGGGTGGTTTTTCCAACTTGGCTGCCAAGATCCCCAAAGTTAGTCTGTATCCAGGGGCACCATTAGCTATGAGTCGCTGATATCTTTCAGCTGTGTTACTGTCGGGTGCCTCTACTCTGTCATGGAATAAATATAAAAAAAAGTACTCCCGTCACGCCAAGTGGCGTATAGGGAATATGGTGTTAGTGACCATACATTTTACAGATCTTCGACACATAATTTTTGGAGTAATGTGGTCGGTATTACGCCCGTGCCGCTTTACTTTCCCAGAAAAAAATCAGGTACCCATTAAAAGCTGGGAGAACCGGAAGCCATCGGTTGGGATTGAACCCTACCTCTTGTCCTTTGTAGTCCAGCTCACTAACCACTGAGCTATCGCGGCTCTCCTGTCATGCAATGATTTGAAGGAATTTTGGTTTCCATCAGCTTCAGCTCTGCTATATTCTCTATTGCAAGTCCTTGCTGCGAGTGACTGGCTACCAATAAAACAGAAAATTAAGTATATAAGACGTTTCATAGTAATGAAGTAAAAAGACAAAATTGAGACGTGAATCAGTATCACACCATTTAGTGCACTGTCGCCCCGCAGCAAGTTGACCAGAAACATCTGATCAGATGTTGTCGCCAGTGCCAACGCTGTAGCGATGCCTCATGCCTCGGGTTTCCTGAGGCCTAACCCTAGACCTATTTTCGCGATGGATGAGTGCACCACATCAATTTTTCTTGTTGCAAACATTTGGTGTTAATAGACAATCGTTGGGTGAATATTTGTTGCCTTTAAACAACCAAGCCTGACAAGATCTTAGTGCCAATAAACGCCTTTTTGTGCTGTCTGAGACCAGTTAGCTGATACATCATTTTATTTGTTTAACATTGTTTTTTTTTTTTTTCTTAAGTCTGGCATCAGATCGTTGCACATGGAAAATAAAAATAGAAAAAAAATTTCACAGCAACATTCGACGAAGCTTTGATGTCAAATTCAGAAGACAAATAGCGAGGGAGAAAGGAGATGAGGCCAGGTACCACAAATGTCATCTACTTCATTCTGTAGTCGAATTTGTCGATCCAAAATTGGCAGATTTAGCCACGACAGAAGCTGTAAAACAGCATCCAGCATAAGACAATCATATTTTACTAAGCTACTGACTAATCTCTCTCTCTGTCTGCGATGAGGACTCAATCAGAGTAGGACTCCAGACTCTCACACGAAGACAGCTGTCTGTTTAAGCATGTTAGATCCAGACCGCTTGAATACCTGTTAAAGCGTTGCACTGTGTTCTGCTAATCTAATCTAAGGTATGCTGATGATACAGTCTTATTCGTTAAGAGTGAAAATGAGTTACAAGAAATTTTGGACATTATAGTGAAAGAAAGAAAAATAAAGGACTCAGTCTTAATAAACAGAAAGACAGAAGGTAACAACAGAGAAAAAGAAATCACCTCAGTGCAAAATAAGACATGTGGAACAATATTAAAACAGATAAATGAATTTAAATATTTGGGAACTTTGTTAACCTCAGACGGAAGGTGTACAAAAGAGGTGAGATGCAGAATGACTCAAGCAAAAGCAGGTTCCCAAAAAAATGAGGAAGATACTATGCAATCCATTTTTGACAATAGAAACAAGAAAAAAGAGTTCTTAAATGTTATGTACTGCCAGTCTTAACATATGGATGTGAATCAAGGACAATAGGACAACAGACAAGAAAATTACTGGAGTCTGTAGAAATGTGATTTTACAGAAGAATGTTGAGAATGGACAGCTGTGAAGAGTAATGAAAACATTCTGAAAGAGGCCAGAGCAAAAAAGTGCTAATTTGTAATATTATGAAGAAACAATCATCATTTTTTCGCCATGTTATGAGAAGGGAGCAGCTGGAATATATTGTAACAACTGGAAAAAATTGAGGGACGAAGAGATAGAGGGAAGCAATGCGAAAATATAACAGACAGCTTAAGAGAATGGCTTGTCAGGTCAACAAGAGTAATGATAAATAACTGTCGTGATCGAAAGTTGTGGAGAGACATGATCACCTACGCCAGCAGGCTTGGTACTTGATAATGATGATGACTAATTAATCATTTGTGGTGTTTGCATACTACCAACCGTCCATAAAACCCTGGAGGCTATATTGTTTATTTCTTAACCCATTTTATTTAGCCCGAAAATTGTTCTGCAGGCTGTTGCACAATTCCACATACTAATTGTGTTTATAGCGTTCGTTTGCTTCTTTCTATTGTCAGAACTTGTGTTTAATGCGTCTTTTCCTTGTTTGTTTTACATTCTTAACTCAAGGACATGTGAAATGAATGGGCAAAAAAAACCTCGGATTAAACAAAACAAAACATGCGTTAATGTTTCGTGCATGTGAAAATAGCCAGTCGAGCAAATTGACAGAACGTTATTTTTTTAAAACATAAAAATGCAAAACTATAATTCAGTATAACATTTCGACATTACTGTTGAAAATATATTAATTTATGTGTTAGACAATTTAAAATAGCCACGTGACAGCTCAGAAATGCTTTTCTTTTTTCTTCTGAATACAGCCACAACCTCCACCCCCTTTTTCCCCAAATCC